>JACXGK010000070.1:0-121192 GCA_016801125.1 Novumbra hubbsi
TTTGTTCCATACCGACCTACTAACCGGTTTCAGTAACTTCCTCTACCCCCCCTCCCCCCAAGCCTTCTCCGCTCCCTGCGTTCATGATTCCAAAGGGGAGAGAGGGAACGTGGCTGCTGCTCAGAGAGCGGGGGAGCGGGAGGAAGGAGTGTGGCAAAAGCTCCTCTGTCAGAGAGAACCCATGCATGTCGGCAGACCTGTATACGGGCGTGTAGGTGCCAATGATTGTCCCCTCCCTGGCCAGTGTGTGGAGGTGGTGGAGGCGCCAGACATTAGGAGAGGTTGGGACTGTGTGCCTCTTCTGTGGGGATAGTTGAAGATATATGTGACATTGCTACAGTTCTTTGACTGGGTTAACACAATGGTCACTCTTCACTCTCCCTGAGACGCCACTGGCCGGAATGTTCTGCTTCGGGACCCTGTGTTTGCGCGAGTGATTTCGGAGTTCACACGTGAGGAAGGGGCATGTGTAGCACACCCTCACTCCCTCTCTCCTCCTCCTGCCGTTCCCCCTTAGTCACTCCTTTATTTCTCCACTGTTTCCTGTTCAGTTTAAATGTGACAGATAGAAGCCTCACTAACAAGCCTATGAATGTCTCTGGAGTCCCCCTGCCTAAAAATCACTTGTTTTCATCTCTCCAAAACAGCACTTTACAAAGATGTTTGGAAGTCTTAAAAATATTTGCTTTATTTAGGGTATGCATAGCAACTAAGCCCACCAAAATGTAGGTTTAGAGGTTTTTCATATACAAAGCAGTAGAGATAGCATTAAAAATGAATCTCTAAATTTAGGTTTGTGGCTTCACCTTCAACATTGTCAGAAACATTTATTTTATAAAATATGTAAAAGTCTGGACTTGGCTTAATGGGTAACAAGTGTAACATTTTAGTCTATGGTTGTTCCAAAAAACCTTAAAATTATGGGTTAAATATGAGATTTTTTGTTTTATTTACAAAATGAAATGATTCAGTGACATTCATAAATATGTTAACATTTCAAATAACATAATTTTTTATTATGAAATGTTTACTGGATATTGCATACGAAGCTTGCAATTAAAGCAACTGATCATTGATGTTGCATTATCATGCAATTAATACCTGTTAAATATGATGAAGGTATATTTTGTGTGGCATTGTTTCATGAGTTCTAGTTAGTTAATGTTCTTGTTGGAATGTACAAAACACAAAAACTTTGCACATTTTGTGCAATTTTTTTATTTTATAATCAACATGATCAATTAGCTGTTGCGCCCCTAGCAGTTGGCTTAATATGTACGCTTCCCTATGCTAGCCTTGAAGAGCCTGTTGACCATAAGTCACTATAGGCTTGCATGTCTTTTATTATTTTAGCAGTTATTTTATGTAAGACAGTTTTACAACATCTTTACTGAGGTGTCTCAATCAGGTTGAAACGAGTGAGGAATGTAAGGTTTTCCAGGAAAGTACTATATCCCAGGTACACCAACACTGTCATTAGCTGGAGGCTTGTTATGAGGTTTTCGCATTTGTCTCCCAGTCACTTCTTCAGAAGCAGGAATGCATCTGTTTGCTCAGCCTCTCTTAAGTGTCTTGGTGGGTGCAGTGGGCCTGCTGGAAGGGACTAGATGACGAATCTCTGTAAAGTATATGTCATGTGAAAGAGCTCTACTCCTCAACTGGTTTAAAGCTGCTGCAGTGGCTGCACATTCTTTGTTTCTGATGTCGCTCCGTCTCTTTCTGTCCACTGGTTCTCGTTTTCTGTCAATTTCTTTTCCAAAGCCATCTTTTCTTTTGTTGCTTTGTCTACCAGAACAACATTGTGTAAATGCAAGAATGACATGTGTTTTACATTTTGAGCTGACTTATTTCAGTGTCCAGTGTCCATTGAGTCTGATTGACCTGCAGCCATACTTGTATTGATTCAGCTTGTCCATTTATAGTCTATCAGCTAGCGAAATAGCTTCTTGATGATTTGACTGACTGTCATGTTAGATTGCTCTCATCTGTTGGAGGGGCCCGTTCTGTGTCTCTTTCTGCCGTCATTCTCAAGGCCACTTTGCCTCCAAATGTTACAACTTCAAATCTGATAGAAAACAGATAGGCAATCGGTGGACAGACAGACAGGGACTGGGCAAGGCATCTCGTTTCGCTCTTTTTCAGTCTGTCTCTCTCTCCATCGTTTTCCTTTTTCCACCTTCTTCTCAGTCCTGTCTCTACCCTCTTCTCTCTCCTCATCTGTCTTGCCTTTCACCCCCCTATCGCAGGCCTCTGCTCCGGGTTCCTCAGTCTCTCTTTCAGGCCCGACTCTCTGATTCTTTCTCCAGGCTAATATCTTTCCTGGGTTGGGTCCAGAACAAACTTGGAATTGGGAGTTTAATTGGAGGTAAAATGTAATCACTACTTCCCATTAAATCACAATCATCCCAGTGGTTAGCCAGGCTTTCACTTTGATTAATAGTCTGAACTCTTATTCTCTAATCAGCAAGCAGAGAAACACTAACGTAGCCACACCCCCCAACTGTTGTTTCCTCAGCTTGCCCTTTGCACTGGATTTTTTATTTAAAATGTTATAGAAAATCTCTCTACCTTATGTATGCATATATAACACACACACTCTACTGTTCAAAGGTTTGAGGTCAGTTAGAAAGTGAAGACAAACAGAGGTTCGATCTGAACTTCCCCACTCTGAAGTGTTTTTCTGCTGTGGTATTAATGAATTTGCACCATGACTCACGGCTTGGCTCCAAGCACAACACTTTTTGTGTGTCATCATATTCCGTGTAATTTTTTGTTTATTCATTGTTATTATCTGTCTATACATGCTTGTTGACGCAGCTATGAAGGACATGAGATGTCTCTGGTAACTGTATTCTCCAACTTTATGTTTCTTCGTTGTACCTCTGTTGTTGTGTAATCTATGCAGGCTGTTGGCCATGATATACACCGCTAGTCCATGACGCTACACACGCACACGCACACACAGACACATAAACATCCTTTGGCTATAACATTCATGACAGTCTAAGTTGGAGTTTTAAACCATAAAAATCTTTTTTGGAGTAAAATCTTTTACTCCAACTTCTCCCATTTTTTCACCCCACACAGTTTTTCCCAGCATTCTCTGTAAAGTCCAACACCGAGAGTATTCTAAAGTTCATCCCTCCAAACCATCCCTCCAAACGTCAGGTTTACCCTCAGTATTAGAGTTCTGTAGGCACCACAGGTAAGAAAGAATCCCGGAGGTTTGCCCTCTAAGAAATATGTTTGCAAAACATTTGCACATCCTTTTAGGATGAGGAACGGGTGACTCAGTCGCTATACGTTGTTGTAAAACCAAATATGCCGGCAGTGTATTTTGTAGGCCTGATTTCTGAGGTGGTATTTGTCCTTTATTTATTTTTCCCAACGACTTTTATTGAATATACTGTGCCTAAAATATATGTAATCCAAGCGTGGCGCTGCCAGGTATTGGGTTTGCTACAATGCGTCACGGTTTGCTAGGACTGTTTCCTTTGGACAACCATGGTGTAGGAGACTGCCTGTCCTTCACTCACTCTCTTTCTACCTCTTTCTTTCTTGAGCTCTTCCACTCATGCTAGCATGTGGGGAGTTTGGACAAGAAGTTATTTTGGAGTAAGACTCTGCGAAAAGCAGACTGGAGAAACCGGTGTTGGTTTGTGGTTGACGAGCATGAGATGGTGTTTTTACTGCAAGAAGGCAGCCAATCCAGACGTTTTCCACACAGTGTGCAGATTTTCATTGGGTGTGGATTTTTACACCGTTCCATGTGGTGTGCTCTGTGTCTTCCACGGTTTATATTTGAGTCCTTACCCGTCATTGCATGGTAAAGTTTTTTGCGCCGGGCCCCCACGGGAATCCATCCCACAACCCTGGTGCTGCAAACGCCATCCTCTACCAACTGAGCCACAAGGGAATGTTTCTTTGCCCTCCACGCCCCTTTTGTTTTCCCTTCAGAGACATGTTTTTTCTCCCACTCTCCCTCTCCTCCATCTGTCACTTTTTCTGTCCTCTCTCTCACTCTGTCTTTCAATGTAATTAGTATGATTCTGAATAGGACCATATTGCCCGGTTGCAATCAGTTTGAAATTGGGCTCAATTGCAACCAGCTTGTTCTGGAAAGACTGCTTGGCCATGTAACAGTGATTATCCAACCAATCGCTGTGCTTCCTGGTTAGGTTGGGGCTTCCTGTCACGCGTCAACCAGGCTGGGTTGGGTGACGGTTTTTGCAGGGTTTACTGTAACAGTCGATCATGTAAGGTGTCGGGCCTTGGCGATACTCTGCATTATCCTGTGGATGTGACATGTCGGGCCTTCGCGATACTCAGTGTTATCCTGTGGATGTGACGTTGGGCTGACCGGGATCAATGAAGATGCAGCTGGATGCAGCATGACTAAACTGTCCTCTAAGCCAGGGTTTGGGGATTTTATCTGCAAACAGTGCCAATATGTCTCGCCTCTCAGGACACGTTACTACACACACACTTGCATGTGAGACTATTCGCACTACACATCACATATCATGCCTAATGTCAGGGTTTTTATCTGCCTCTAATCTGATGAAAAAAGTGTGTTTAAATAGCTAGCAGACCTTGGCTGATTTTGACTACCCTGGACATACACAAACAGACGCAAACCCTGGAGAGGTGACCTCTGAATGTTTTCTTAACCGAGTTTGTGGTTATTAAAAGGCCTTTCCCTCAGAGGCAGCACTGCTGAGAGTCTTCTCTAATGGAGCTGTGTGTGTCTGTGAGATCCAGGTTGAAGTCCCCACTTGGGAATCGTTTTTTGGCTAAGAGGTTAGGTTTAAGGTAAAACTTAGAATTAGGGGTACTTTAAGTTTCAGAGTAAGGATTTTGGGGATTGGTTAAGCTTAGCTTAAGGTTAGGAGTATTGTTCGGGATAGGTTACCAGCTAGGTAGTAGGGAATTGTACTTTCTATAGGCTTGTTAGGTCTCAAGAATATGAAAACAAAGATTTTGTCTGTGTGGTGAGGTTTTCTGTCTTCGGTTGAGTTTAGTTGTGAATGGATGAATGTGAGCCTTATCCAGGGGATGGTTGTGAGTTGGTTAAAGGTTTGGTGGTGATTATATGGGTCTAGGTGTGGCTTGGATGAAGAGGGTGTAAGTAGAAGTCCTGTTTGGGAGTGTGAGAAATAGGGCTTTGATGTGTGTGCGTGTGCGTGTGCGCGCTGGGGTCAATCTTGAGACATGATCTTAGTGACTGTGTGTGTGAGGTTTAGGGAAAAACTCTTGGTCTGTGTGTTTGTGTGCGTAGCGTCTGGTAACCAGGGTCTGGGCCATAGTCCTAGGCCCTAGCCGTCTGGTGTAAATGATCCAAACTCCCTTTAATCAGGCCGTATCGAGTCATAGACTCACCCGTCACCAGAGAACACTCCTCCCCTCTGTCCCCCTCGCCTCAGCGCTAAAATCAAACCCAGATGAACCTACCAGAGTTTGGGACGGCGCTCCACACGCTAGCTAAACACTAGCAGAACGTTAAAGAACGGTTGGGTTTATGTTGGTCTCTGGCAAATGGGTTTCCACTGTTCGCTGGAGAGTGGTTTCCAAAATGCGCGGTTGCGTTTCAAAAGGTTGACGAGAAGACCTGGGTCACGGAGCGTCAGGTCGGGACTCTTAATCCCAGGTGGGCGGTTGAGAGGGGGTGTGGTGGACGTGACGGCACGCGCTCAGCCCGGGAAGGAACCTGATGTTGACAGCGGTCAAAACATTCTCATGAATGACTCATGAAACGCGGCCCACGGAGTATGGTAGTCGTTTGGGGTTTGAGCTTACACTTGACTGGAGGTTGGGGGAGGGGGGGGTGTCAGGACAGGAATAGAGGAGATGGGGGAGGTTCTAAAATCCCCCTCATTTTTAAAGACAGAGACCCAATGGGGCTTAATGGGCTTTCAGTGGAAACACGCGTGCCGATTTCCCTCCATGCGGTCACCCCCCCACCCCTCACCCTTCCTCCTCCCTCCGTATAGTATACCAGGAGAGTAACAAGGGCATTATTATTCCGCAGTGCCTGAGGAAGTCTTTGAAAAACATCATCCCTCCTCTTTCCAGTGCATCCTTTCAGCTTCACCTGGCCACTTCCTTCCCCCCTCCCTCTATCCATTCAGGTCCTGCCTGGGATTTGAATTAAGTCCTCTTTTCGAGGACTTTTAGAGTAATGGAGTCTTTTACCACCGTTATAAAAATAAATGGGAAATATGTGACTGGGCTCCTGGCAGAATCGCTCATATAATTCTCAGCGGGGTTTGATTTCATCCCGCAGGTATTTTTGAGCTGTGTCCCGGGGATTAAGAAGGAGCTCTTTTGTGTGAACTTGCCTCATAGGAAAAATAGGAGAGGTCTGCCTCCGCCCCTTCCATTTCTACTACCTTCTCGTTAATGATTTTTCACAGATGCTGCAGTTGGAAGCGTTGGTCTTATTGTAACTATTATCCTGATGTGGCAATTTTAAAAGTCTTAATGGTGTAAAGGCGATTGGTTATAAATGAGTCACTGTCCGCTACTGGAAGGCTGCTCTGGGCTCCAACCAGCACGGCTGTGTTTTGGCTGGGACCTTATTGAAGACATTCAGTAGAATCAACACGTTTCTCTTTTCCATAATCTACTCATTATTTGTCTGCGGTTGCACTTGCAGCTGCATGCATTTTTATAATGCATTTTATATATTTTTTTAAATACAATTTCCCAGGTTTAACACATTTAATTGTATCATATTGTATTAATAGTTCTGTCTGATCACAACGGCTCAAAGAGTTGCGGCAAGTATTCCTTATTGCCGTCTGTGATATTCAGATTTGCTGCTAATCCAATCAGGAAGTCGCATGTGAAGGCACGCATGCTCCTCTTATGACCTCAGTTAGCTTGGTAGGTTCTCAAGCTGCTTGAGGGAGTCGTTACCATGATAAGACCAGAAAATAAGACCAGGAAATAAGACCAGGAAATAAGACCAGGAAATAAGATTAGGAAATAAGACCAGGAAATAAGACCAGGAAATAAGACCAGGAAATAAGACCAGGAAATCAGACAAGGAAATCAGACAAGGAAATCAGACCAGGTAGAAAGACCAGGTAATAAGACCCAGTAATTAGACCTAGAAATAAGACCAGGAAATCCATGTTGATGGGGTCTCCAGCTCCCTGGAGATTTTGGCCCATTGGGGTTCTTGGAGTGCTATGCCACCTGGGAAACTCAGATATTGTTTTTGTATATTTAGGACTGTGCTACTGAGTTTCTTGATACTCTCGTATCTATCTGCTCTTTTATCTATCGACCCAAAAGCCTCAACTCCCTACCCATCAGGCTTTCCCCAACATGGCAGACACAATTCAATACAGTCCCTGTGGCACGTAGATTCCCCCCCAGGATTTGGACGATAGTGTCCGACCTCTCTAATTCACTGAGGGCACTTCATCATCCCTCGTCTTTCTACTATAAAGGAACCTTTTCAACTCATAACCACTTGCACCAAGCCTTGCTAATGTGAGGAAAGGGCAGCTGCTTCTTCCCAGACCCATGTCAGCACTCTACTCGCCCCCTTGAATACCCTGGGTGGGTATTCGGTAGCAGGTCTGGGACGGAGATGTGAGCACCAGGGCTGGCTTGCTACACCGGTCTAAAGTGAAACCAGCACCAGGTCCTTATTCACAACACATTGACATAACACATTGACATAACACATTGACACAACACATTGACACAACACATTGACACAACACATTGACACAACACATTGACACAACACATTGACACAACACATTGACACAACACATTGACACAACACATTGACAAAACACACAACACATGGACACAACACACAACACGTGGAGGCGATGCAAGAAGGTGACGTTAAGTTGACAAACTGGCCAGCGCAATATTGCATTGGTGGAGGAGTTTTGGCTCTTAGGGGTGATGGGCCGGGCATTGGTGGAGGAGTACGAACACATTGGCTTCTCTCTCTATAGAGTGGCCCTTGGTGTTGAGGCATAGCTGCCCCACTGTGAGACTTTGGGCAGATGTCCCCATCTTGGAAAATGAGAAGACGGGTCAAACTTTTAACCGGCCGGCTGATGTTAGCTAAATCGCACACTCCATGCATGCATATTACTGCTGACCAATACTAATCCATTCTAGTTTGGTGTCCTTCCTCTACAGTTCTGTCTAACTGCGGCCCCAGTCATTGGTGACTAGTCTGTGCGTTCACTTTAAATATGAAAGTTAACTATCAGTAATTTTTTAAGTAGATACTGTATAATTGCCGAAACATACCGATTCTCAAAAAATCATTTTGAAGTTTGATAAGTTTCAAAAATTATTAATGCCCTCCCAAGGTTTTCAGCACACAGCTTTGACCATCTAAAGTAGCATACTTCCAACAATGTCTAGACAAGTTGGTAAGGATCTAATCTTGTCTACCAGCTTAACCAAAACAGTGTTCTAAAAAGCCTTGGTAGAGCGAGGATGAATCAGGCATTGTGGTGTGAATTTCCTGTTATTTTTGGCTTCAGACCAATCCATGCTTCTTAATGTATTTTTTTCATTCTTTGCTTTTTTGCACCTGTAGGTCTTTTTTTTATGGTTTCCACATGCTAAACCAGATTTTATATCAAAAGGTCTGGGACTTAAAGGTAATGTTCACCCCTTTTTCTGTCTGTTTTCGTGCTTGCAGATTCCCCTTCAAATAAAAGCAGTTTTTTTTAATATGTGGGTTTCTTGTAGATAAGACATTGGTTGACCTCCCATCTGGCAAATGTGGTTGTACTTGTGAAATTGCTGGTTTACGGTAAGTAGAATCAAAACGGTTATTATACTAAGCATATTTTGTTCCATACATTTATCTTATGTAATTGACAGCATTTTTCAGAAGTTGAATATTTTAATCGATGTATTGTTTGTAGCCCACATTCAGTTATTTTCTAAATCATTTAGTTTATTTAGATTTTGTTGTTTATGGGCTTAATTTGTAATTGATTAGCCGTTCCAGCAGTGGCATCATACTAGAGCTTATGTCGTCCTTCTGTATGTAAACCGCTGGCATCACCAAATGCCTCCTATGGGCCAAAACAGGGCACTATGTAAGGAATAGGGTGCAACTACTCAGGGCACTCAGTCCACATCTGGTCTCCTCAAAATCGGGCCTGATTTTTCCAGTGAAGAGCCATTTCCAACTTTACCAGCTATTAGGGCATAGGCGTCTTAACCTTTTCTATATACATGATATCATGGTTAAAATGTCATTGTTTAAATGCATCTCCCTTATCTATTGATATATGTCCATATTTCTGAAAAAATACAAAATATTTCACGGGCTGTTCCTATTTTTTCACGACTGTATATCTGGGGAGTGCTTAATGCATTCAAATTTCCCAGGAGTACAGTGGGCTCCATCATTGTGAAATGGAAGAAGTTTGGAACCAGCTTTGGGAAAGGTCTGTGAATTTCCTTGAGTGGTCCAGCCAAAGCCCAGACTTGAACCTGATTGAATATCCGTGGGGAGCCCCAAAGATTGCAGTTCAATGACTCTCCTTACCGAATAGGTCTGAATACTTATTTACAAGACATTTAATTATTTATTTTTCAATACATTGGCGCACGTTTCTTAAAACATGGTGTCATTATGTGATATTGTGTGTAGTTTGGCAAAATAAAAAAATAAAACAATTGGTAATTAAGTCCACAACACAAACTATTTTTGGGATTGTGATATGAGCTGAATGCTTTCCAAATGCACTGCAGGTTTGAGCTGTAGTTGGAATCATTTTGATTATTTGTAACAATGTTTTAATTTTTTTAATAGGTTCACGTTGCCAAAAGTCGAACAAACAACAATGCTTAAGAAAAACCATATGTTCATTCGTGTGTGCTCCAAACTTCATATTATTACTTTTGTTTTGTACTGCAGACATTATTCAGTAGCGTTTATCCCTGGTGTGTTGCTGCTGGGTCCCATAATATGCATTGAATGAACTGAGAAACGTTCTGCAACATGTTTCGGCTGATGTTTCAAGTTATGGCACTGTTTACATTTAATACAATTCTTCCAGTCAAACAATCAATAAAACTGGGTGTCACTTTGTTCCTCTATTTGTTCTGGACTGGGTTCTGACCTGCAGCAAAACATGTTATAGCATTGAGAATTTTCTTTTTGAACTAATAACTGTATGAAAGTGCAGATCTTTTTTTTCACTCTTTTTTTTTCCTTCCATGTACTTTCCTCCCTCCCCCTGCTACTCCATGCCTTGTTGTGTTGGAATTGATACCGTTTTTTTGACACTGTGTGTGTGTGTCGAGTGTGTGTGCAGAGATGCATGTGTGTGGAATGGTGGTGGCGCCCAGCTCCTGTTTTAGATTATGCATTTTGGATGCCTGTTGAATGGACGCCCTCTCCGCGGTTGGGGAAAATGGCATGAGAGAAGGTAGGATGAAGGGACGTGTGTTTCCCATTAACGGAGGCTTTCCTCTTGAGGGGCCTGCAGCTTGAGCCTTACTGCAGTCTTGCATAGTGCTGTCTGAAGCCCCCACCGATTGGCAGTTTTTAACTTGTGCAAAAGATATTTCGCCACAAATGCTAATGCACATTCAATTTGAACTTCTGAGACGGATGTGGGCATATATATGGATGACCTTGCACTTTCCTTAAATCATTCCTAAAAATGATTATAATATATTTTTGTTCTTTTTGTTCGAATAACTTTTAGGTGCAGAGACACGGCCAAGTGTAAAATGTCCCGGGTACTTAAACAGGGACCTGGTTCAGTACCTTCTGTACCAGTCACCGCTATTTGTCCTTTTTACCAGTCTCCCTAGGAGTTTAACTTAGCCAAACAGAAATTTGAAAGGAAGAGTGAATGTCCAATCTTCTTAAAAAACTTGAACTACCTCTCCTCTACAGTAACGTTATCAAAAACCTATGACAAGTATTAATATACATATACGTGATTGTGGCTTAATGAGACATTTAGCAATGTGGTGACATTGCTCTGTTGTCCTTAGTGCCAACAGTGACATCATACTAGAGCAGCCTGTATGTTGTCCTTCTGTATGTAAACCGCTGGCATCCTAAATAGTACCCTATGGGCCTCTGTCAAAACAGGGCATTACTATAAAAGCAATAGGGTGAAACTTGGAACGACTCGGGGCACTCAATCTGCATCTGGTCTACTCAAAAGGGAAGAGCCATTTCCAACTTTCAATAAATAGGACTGACAACCCCCATCTCTCTGACAACCCCCATCCCTTTCCAAATGAGTCTTACAGACCAGATCCATCCATCATGGGCCAGAGAGAAAATAGTTACGGCAATTGACTAGTCGACCTGAGTGGCTGTTGACAGGGGCTGCTCATGGTGATGTCACTTCTCAATTACATTTTGATGACTTGTCAGTGAATAATGGAGTAGAAAACAAGAATTAAATGATACAGTTTTTTTTATAAAAAAAGTGGCTTGTGACTGTGTGTACAGAATTTA
Organism: Novumbra hubbsi; assembly: GCA_016801125.1. Lineage (NCBI taxonomy): Eukaryota > Metazoa > Chordata > Actinopteri > Esociformes > Umbridae > Novumbra > Novumbra hubbsi. The sequence goes on from JACXGK010000070.1 coordinate 11,486, forward strand.
TTGTAAATGTTGTGTGTACAGGTTCGATTGTGGTTCCATTTTGAAAAGGATTGTAAAACATAAAGTGTGTTCGTGTGTGTGTGTGTGTGTGTGTGTGTGTGTGTGACGGACAAGAAGCAAAAAGGAAACAGAACAATTCCTGTCCGGCTGGTCTCCATGGAAATGTTATGACAACACATTATCTGCACCTGCTTTGGATCCTTGATGCCCAGCAGCCGTGGAGGGAGTGGGGAGGGGGGGCATTGGGGGTCTGGGGGGGGGGGTCCCCAGTTGACTTGGACCAGGATTAAAAATGTCATCAAAATGTAATTGGAGGGCACTGGCTAGAGCTGGAGGGGGGTAAGGTAGGAAAGAATTTAGTCATTGTGGAAAGTAAGGAACCGAATAAAAGAGAAGAATAGCTTGAGCAACAACTAACAGCAGTTTGGGGCCTGGCTTGCACTTCAGACAGCTTCAGGATCTCCAGGGGCTTCCAGGCCTTTTTAAAATGGATTTAAAAGAAATCCGCATTTACATTTAGGAAGGTCAGTTAGTCAGTGTGTTGTTGTTCGGTGTTCTGTGTGCAGTGGGGGGTTAAACACTACTTTGTTAACGTCCTGTTCAGGCCTTATTCAGCAGCCGTTCCATGCCCTATGCTCCACTTAACCTCAAAATGTTCTTACTTGTGAGACATTAACAGAGGCTGTGTTCAGCATTGTCCACGATGACATTGACATGATGATGTGAAAAGCAGAATGGAGGTTATTTATACAGATTGAGGCAGGTCGAGGCAGCTGTTCAATCGAACACTCATTTAGATTGCTCATTGACCAATTTAATCGCTTAGAACTGAATGCAGAGGACACATTAGGACCCAAATTGGCAACGTGGTGCAGACCTGTGGTGAACAGGCCCAGGAGTGGGACACCAAGCTTGACTGCATTCTAACAAACCTGCCGGGCTGCTTTATTCTCCTCTGTGTTCTTTGGAACCGGACCTCCCAATCAGCCCATACTGCTTTTTCAGCCTATGTTTTTGTGCACTTGAACGTGTGTGTTGAATATGGCCTGCAGGAATGTTGCCCCTCAAGCCTGCAGGCGCACACATACACAGTAATACTAAAACCTGAAAGTAACCCCAATTGTAACACTAACCCAAACAGTGCGTTTGATCTTTAACCTAACCCCTTATTCTGGATATCAAGTTTGGTCTCCTGGGGACCAGCAAGGGGTCCTAAAAATGGCCTAGTAAGGTTTTACTGTCCTTTTTTTGTCCTAATTCAGTATGTGGAACAAAAACACACACACGCATGCTTTGAACTGACAGCGCAACCTGCATACACACACATAAAAATGGAACATCTCAAATGAAGGTGGTTTACAGCTCCAGGACAACAAGAATCCTGCTGCAACATTGTATTGTAAAGTTTTAACTTTGACATTTTGAACTTGTATCACAATGTTTTAACTTTTACCTATTAAAAACTGTATACTACACTACTAGACATTTTAATTGTACCAAATAGCAGTTGCTGCTGTCATGCATGCCCAGATACACACACACAGACACACACACACAGACAGACAACATGTCGCAGCGTGCCTACCATCAATGTGTCATCCGTGTTCCAGAACACAACAACATAGATCACTGCTCTTTAGTCGTTGCAGAACAGGTTGTGGGGTGTCTGAGTTTGGACGTTCGTTATTTTGCGCGTGTGGACTCCGTTTCCCTGTGATGAGCTTTTTACCGGTCCGTGCTCTATGCTGCGCCTGGCAGGTTGGACATCAACCGCTGGAAGAGTGTTGTAGCACAAGAGTCACACGAGTGTCTCTACTTGAGATCTCTTGTTTAATGTGAGCGCTCTGTCAGCCTGTTAAATGTGTCTGTCTTGGAGAGGGAAGCTTTTCTCATCCATTTCTTCCCCTTGTGGTTTTCTACAGTATCACCGTCTTGAAGCTGTGCCGTCTTTGCGCTGACATTGCCATGGCTCATAGCCAACAATTTCCGATGCTTCATCGTGGTTTACTGCTATACAACTGCTTTCTCTGTACGTCTCTCACTTATGACAAACATGAGCTCAGTGCTATTCTATTGTTTCTGTGCTCAGAAAAAAAAAAAATGTTTTCCGAGACATATACCCTAACCTGCCTCTTCACGGTCCAACTCAATACCACAGACCCTGGACAGCGTGAAAAAACCAACACCCTGTACAAAGAGCCTTAGACAAACATGTTTGACCAGCTAGAGTGAAAGGGGCCCAACTCCAGAAACGTTTTTTAGGGGCCAGTTTGTTTCTGTGATGGCGTCACGATCAAACCATTGTGCTTCAGACAGACAGTGTGAGGTGGCAAGTTGGAAGACAAGGGGGAAGGGAAAAGGGGGTCTTTTTAGCAGTACTGGAGTGAAACCACAGCAACCTGATGGACCCATAAGGACACACACACACACACAGGCTTAAGCAAGGCTGTGTTGTGGCTTTTTGCTAGTGTTTGGTGAAAGGGGAAGAGAGAGATAGGTGTCCCCTGTTCTTAGTTATAACCCGGCTCTTGTCCCCTGTTCTTAGTTTTAACCCGGCTCTTGTCCCCTGTTCTTAGTTTTAACCCGGCTCTTGTCCCCTGTTCTTAGTTATAACCCGGCTCTTGTCCCCTGTTCTTAGTCATAACCCGGCTCTAGTCCCCTGTTCTTAGTCATAACCCGGCTCTAGTTCCCTGTTCTTAGTCAGACCCCCTGTCTCACCTGACATCGGTAGCATTGCTCTCACTCGACTAACTGAAGCCCCCTGTGCCTAAGGTCCATTCAGACCCCCTGCTTCCTGCTGTACCGATGTAGAACCGTCCTTCAAGCGGGCCGAAACATCATCAGAGAACTACAACTTACAGAGTGTGTGTTAAACGTACGACCAAACACGCTGGGCCCAGTATCCAACGGGGAGGATTATAGCTTCTTTACGGTTGTGCACTGTCAGATGATGCTGTCCCATCTTCATGGGATTTAGTTTTGTTCCAGTTGGGCTGGTCTTTGTTTAGTTCTTTTCCAGTTGGGCAGGTCTTTTGTTTAGTTCTGTTCCAGTTGGGCAGGTCTTTGTTTAGTTCTGTTCCTGTTGGGCAAGTCTTTGTTTAGGTCTGTTCCTGTCCGGCAAGTCTTTGTTTAGTTCTGTTGTAGTTGGGCAGGTCTTTGTTTAGTTCTGTTTCTTCTTGGGCAGGTAATTGTTCCCCCTCCTTAAACCGCAGTGGTGCTGTGACAAAGCCTTTCTAAGGAGTTTCTAGGGGTCACGCACAGACCGCCGCCCTCATTGACATCTCTCTTGCTGAAATGATCTCTGGCTCCCCATGCTGCTCTTTGCCCTGCTTCACCTTTCCTCGGATGGCTCCACCTCTCCCTCCTTTCTTACTCACTTAGGTCACTATTCGTCACCTTTCTAACTCTCTTTCTGTCACTCTTTAATCCGTCTCCTTTTCCCTTCCTCTACATTTTCTCTCAGTTTTTCTCTTTGATGCTCTCTCTCTCTTTCTGTCATTCACTCTTTTTGTGAAGGAGCGTGAGAAAACAGTAGATCAAGATAGTGATGGAGAGAAAGATATGAAATTAGAAAAAAGATGAAATGGATATGGAGGTTGATGGAAGTAGGGAGAAGAGGGAAGCTTGGAGCAGTACGCTGTAACCACTGTGGCGAGCCGCCCCAGTTTAAAATAAGGAACCTACCAGACATCAGGGCCTCCAATAACACACACACACAAGCGCGTTAAACCCTCGAACCTATGGCTAAACAAACCCACTTTTTGGATACGTCCCTGGCAAATAAATAGCCATATCCTCCACAGGGAGGGTAGGAGAGGAGGGCTGGACTGGGCTGGAGTTTGGAGTTGGCAGGGGTTCCTTGGTGCTGACCTCTGTTGGTTTGCAGTAAATTATATCTCTCACAGGGAAAGATATGTAGCGGTTGGTTGAGCTGAGCTGGTAGTCGAAGACCCCCGCTCTCTCTCCCTTTCTCCCCCTCTGTCTCTGTTGTCGTGTCATTTGCTCTCTTGTTCTTTCTCTGTCTCTCGCACACTCTTTCTCTTCATTCTACATATTCTAATAGTCTGCAATCCTTCCCTCTCTCTACCTCTCCTCCACTCTGTGTCTACGTTAATCCTAATGCTCTGCCATGGATGGTGAACACCTTTGTTCTGGGTGTGTGGTTGATGGGGGGAAGACATAGATGAATGAGAGGAAGGGAGGGAGGAGGGGTTCTGGCTTTTACCTTCCCCGGCCACAGTGAACCTGAATCGGGCTGACATGCACTTTTCACTGGGATGGACCAGAACCCGCCCTTGGGCTCAGCAGTCCTGGCAGCAGTCACGGCCCAGAGCGGATGGCGTGCGGGGCGGGCGGGCACAGACATGTGCCTGCAACGTTCCCAGCAGGCACATGGATTTGTTTGTTGCCAGTGCCACCCTGAAGGGGCAGTTTTTGGGCAGAGAAGTCACCCGCATCTGATCAAAGCAACATCGTCGACCTCTGACCTCGCACACAGCATTGGGCCTTTTAGACGACTGAGCCAAGCTGAGATTTATAGCACAGACTTTGTGTACGATAGATGCTGGAACACTGCTAAAAGAGACCTTGTAAAGAGGCTGTTACAACCAGTGCAGTGTGTAAATTTACTTAGTTAGTTAATTAGTCCCCATTTGTGACCCCTATGAATAAGAGCTTTGTTGAACAGGATTTTGGTGAAAGTGAATGGTTTAATCCCTCTACCCAGACCACCCGGAGAAATAAAACAGCCTCTCCGACAGCATCACATTCTCCACACAGTGTTTGACAACAACCCTGCGTCTGTCTGTCTCTCCCGTCACGCAGGGGTCAGGGTCTTTAAGCTGAGCTTTGACGACATGCCGTAGAAAGGACTCACATCCTACCAGTCATTCTGAGACACAGACACACACACTTAATCTGCCAGTCCGACACACGCTCTTAGTCTGCCAGTCATTCAGGAGCTCAGTTCTAATAACGCTGCAGACACTTGTGGATTGCCAGGCCTTTCCTGTGCGCCTGGAATAGGGGAACAGTGTGTGTGTGTGTGTGTGTGTGTGAGAGAGAATGAGTATGTGGTTCTGTGTGTGTCTTCACATACATGTGTGAGTGTGCATGTTCGTGCGTCTGGTGTTTAAGCCCAACAAATGACTTGCTCCCCAGACCCCCTTTCTGGTCAATCAAAGGATGGAATAAACAGGTGTCTGGGGGACGAGGCAGACGTCTCATTCCCGCAGGGTCCGGGTTCACAACCGGGGGTCAGAGGTCAGGTGGAATGAGCCCCATAGCAACAGGATGTTTAAACTGCTCTTTCTTCTTTGAGATTAGGGTGAGTGTGTGTTTGAGTTTGAGTGGACGCGTGTGTTTAAAGTTAAACTGACTGATGAGGGGATTTAGTCTGAATCTGCGCTCAAGGTCCCATGCCTTAACACTCCGTGTACCAGTCAGACGTCTCTGGAAAGGCACAACACACATTTGACACATATCAAAATACATTTGATATATTTATTAGATCATGAGAAGGTGTATACACACGTCCAGTCCGTGTTCCTGTGTAGCTCAGTTAGGAAGGTAGGTGCTGGGGTTGTGGGTTTGAATCCCGGGGGTGCAAGGACAACGTTTTGTGATGTATTTAGTATACGCTGGATGTGGCTCTGGATAGGAGAGTACTTTTATGTCAAAGTATGCCATTTCCACTGTTGGCGCCTGGTAGTCTAACGAACGACCCTTAAACCAAGTGACCAGCCTCCAGACTTCTTGGGAGCTGTAGTGTGAAAAGGATTATGGGTACTTATCTGTACCTGCCTGCCATCACCCTCAGCTCAATGTAAACATAAGAAAAAAAACAGACGCGCATCTGTGGCCACATAGTATTAGTTTTTTTACAGTCCTGATTTATTAATCCTGCAGGGTGCAGATTAACGTCTATATACTGTGGTCCCAAATGTGCCAACTCCACCCTTCTAACACTTAGGCAGTGTTGAGAAACAAACACTTACAGTGGGGAGAACAAGTAATTGATACACTGCCGATTTTGCAGGTTTTCCACTGAAGTGTACCTATGATAAAAACTACAGACCTCTACATGCTTTGTAAGTAGGAAAACCTGCAAAATCGGCAGTGTATCAAATACTTGTTCTCCCCACTGTATCAGGGGTCTCCGACAGGTCGATTTAAAGCTCCTGTTATCTTGCAGCCTTTATAGGAGATCCTTGCCGAACAGTAATTAAGGTACATTCAGTTTTTTTGTTTAATGTTCAACCTTAGTCGTTCTAATCAATGTAACATTTACATCACACCAGCGCTGTTTAGCTCTTTTGGCGTGAAAGGCAAAACCCAACACTATCTGCCAGTAGCTTCCATCATGTTGACTGTTTATGTGGTGCACATTTTTAGCTGTGTCTTATGGGTTTTAATAGAAATACTTGAAAACTTGGCAATGCGCTCTTAACTGGGAAAACTGGTGGGGTCCTAGTTTTTTTACGACTCAACATCCCATTTTGTTGCATGTGTTCTCTAATAATTCTAATACCACAACATTGAAAGCAACATAATTTAATAAACCCTTATTTTCCCTTGTTGACAGAAAAAGTATAGTACTTTTCTCTAATACTAAGTAGGTTGGGAAACGTAGCCCTCCTGATTGAAAAGCTGGGAGAACTCTACATCCCCTAGTACTAGAACTACTAGTGCTACTACAACAAAACTGAAAGCTGGCTTAACATCCGAGTTAAGTTGGGGTTTTGCGTAACGAAACTAAACTCAGACAAAGGCTGGGTGAAGCACAAGCGGCTGGCTGGGATCACTTTCTTGTCTTAATCGAGAGCAGCGTCCTTGCAGCTGCTCGGTATTCTCAAACAGCGTTCCGGCACCATATTTCCCTCACTCCCACTGTGTGTGTGTGTTTGACCCTGCTCTACTTTAGAGAACGTCATCACCAGGTCTTGGCAGTGCACCGCTTGTTGTTTTGGGTTGAGCCGTCATCCCAGTGGGTGTTGTTCATTACCCATCATCTCTGACAGACCGACATTATTGGTTCTGGGGCTGTTGCTTGACCTGCCGTCTAAGGGGTGTGGTCCCTCCTCAACTCTGTCTCCCGCCCTCTCCCTCTCCCACTGTCTCTTGCTCTCTCTCCCCCCTCCCCCCCCCCTTTCTGTCTGACAGTCAACGAGAGGGCGTATGTAGAGGCTTGCGGCTTGAACGCCTGTCCCCCGGATGTCGGTGACGGTTTGAGTGTGTGCTGGTCTACGTTCCCGTGCCGTGGCGAAATGATTTAGCCGCCGCGAGCCTCGTGGTTGACACTGGGGAAGTGTCCCTAATTGTCTGGGAATATACGGCTGTAACCCATTGATTGTACATTGTTCTCAGCCGATGCTCCGAATCCGAACCAAGGAGGATGGGTCAGGAGGGAAGAGGCCCGGACAGGATGGCCCGGATTCCTTCTCATTGATTACAAAGCACCGCCATACGGATTTGAATGTCCAAAGGACCAACCGTTACGCACTTTAATTAGCCCAAAGAGGGTTCTAGGTGTGTAGACAGTGGTTAATAATGTAGGATTAGGTACAGATTTAAAGGCATTACTCTAAAGCTGTCTAGGGCTTTATTATAGGTTTATAGGTAGGACTCTAAAGGGATGAAAAAACATGGAAGTCCCCTGGCCTCAGGCTGGGGGTTTGGTGATTAGCATCAGAGTAAACCTGGCTTTAGAGTAAACCTGGCTTAGATGTGTGTGTGTCTCTCACAGCCCTACATTCCTTCGGCCCTGTCAGGAGAGTCAGACCCAGCAGCCCATTTCTTCCTTCCTGACACACTGTGATTCTCAAATTGCAACCCTATTCCAGATATAATGCACTTCTTTTGGCCATGGACGTTGGTGCTCTTGCCACCTTTCTTTGACTCACTGTAACTACTCTACAAGACGGTGGTCCAGGGGTCTCTTCTTCAGATAAACACGCCTCAACAAGGCTGTTACTGGGGGTCTTGACCACAGGGTCAGTCCGGGACTGGACATTCATTGTGCTGTTGAGGTTGTGTGTCGCTGGATTTGACCAGGGCAGTAGGAGCCTGTGTCGTATGTGTCTAATGGGAATGGCCCGACAGCCAATACGGACGTTCTGCCCGCATTGCACAGAGTCTTTAAGGCACCGTTCCAAATCTAACTCCACTTTGTCGATTGAAAAGTAGTCTGACTAAAAGTAGGATCATGTTTGCTGCGGTGCTTTCAGATTCTACAAGTGACTATCAACTTGGCTAATAGAGGCTATTGTTGATTTATGAATAATCACTTCACTACCAGTCGCAAACAGCTGTTTTACTGCAAGCCCAGTGTTCTGGCCTTTTACTGCTGAGCTAAAGTAAAGGAATCGGAGGCATAGAGCCTGGATCAAGGCTGTGAACAGCTAGAGTAATTTACGTCTGAGGTAAAGAGCCTGGCTCTAGGCAACAAACTATCCACTGAACTCACACAGAGAAAGCCCCTTTGACCCGTCCATACTTAATAAGGTACTTAGAAGACCTTAGGAAGCAGCAGCCTATCATCCAGTCTGTTTTCTTTTTCAAATTCAAAGTCCTAATTTCCCCATAAGGATTCATAAAATTACAGGCACAGGCACACACACAAGTCAGTCAATGTTGGACATAGTTAGTCTTGATGGAAACATCTATACGTGACTCTAAATGGTTACTGCTATGCTGTTTTAATAGACTGGTTCTTTGTTGTTCTTGGGATGGTGGATAGGCGGTTACTTATGTAAGGGTATGATCTGGTGTCATAGTCTATTTTGTAGGGGTATGGTCTGGTGTCATAGTCTCTTATGTTGGGGTATGGTCTGGTGTCATAGTCTGTTATGCAGGGGTTCAGTCTGGTGTTATTACACCAGTCTCTTATGCAGGGTTCAGTCTGGTGTAATAGTGTCTGATGTAGTGGTTTAGAATTAGTGTACTTATTGAAGTGTGCTTCAACACTTGTTACATCTTAAATGTTACCAGGGCACACTGGTACAGAAATGAAGCAACATGGGTTTCGACATTACTCGTTGTGTCCTATGAATCAGATGATGCATTTCTCGTCAGTTCATCCCTAGCTTCTCCTTAGTAACAAAACCGATTGCGGTTACAAAACTCTATTCATGGTCACTCACAGGACGAGGGGCTACTGATATTAGTGCCTCCTCAGTGCCAGTCGGGCTTGTCAAACAACGGAAAAACACAAGAAGTTGCCAAGAAATATTCTGTCGTTATTACACGTGGTCATTGGTGAGATTCGGTAAGACCTGATACCAATTAGGTGTCAGGCCTTATCCTTCTCGGCCAATAGACTGTAATTGACCATCTGGTCTCTGGAAGCACAATCAACTCTCCTGATCATCCACAGCAATGATATAAGTGGATCCAGCACTCTCCTAATTCCTCTACTACTAGTCATTTTAATACTGCTGCTACCACTACTAGAACACACACCACCAAGCACACCCCTTTGCTCAGAAATGTTGGGCAAGAAGACGCGTATCTGTGTGTGTCAGTCTGAACCACGTCCTGCATCATTTCTACCAGATTGTTGACTTTTTTTTGGGGCGCATAAATCCTTCTGAAAAGGGAAGCACGTTCGGGGCGCGAACCAGAACGACAGGCTGTTCTTATTAGACGCTCTGTCATTCCAGGCTGTGGAAGCCTCCTCCACTGAACCATGGCCTCCCCTCTCGAAGTCCTTGTTGTGCACTGCCTCCTTTTCTCCCCTCCTAATCCCATGGCAACCAATTTGTGTTTATGGCCGATGCCTCATTGCAGCAACTCCCTAGTGAGAATAGATCAGGACGTGTCCTCTTAAGCACATCCTGTCAAGCCCTTCTGGTTTCTATCGAAGCGCTCTTCCGACCAGAAGGTCTCTGCCGAACACGCCTGGGGGGCCAGCGACTGCAAGTAATCTTTGCAGGCGGCGTTCCCGCCACATGGAGTCGCTAGAGCAAGACGAGACGAGGCAACTCCGGACAACGCTGAGCCTATTCTCCTTCGTGAGAGTCCCGGGTAACTGGCACTGGGGCCGGTAACTGAAAGCCCACAAAGTTAAAAAGGAATCTGCAATTGTACCCTTGAGCAAGGCACCTATCCCAAGTTGCTTTGATTAGTTGCTTTGCTTAACAGCGTCTGGTAAATGATTACACTGTTAATCTGATGGCAACCTTTACTGCTGGGAAGGTACTGGAAGCTCTGCACATATTTGTGTGATTCTATACAAGTCAGCAAGTTTCTTCTGCCGAGTCATGGCGTTTCAGTGCGCATTTTTCTTGTGCCTCCGTATCTTAGCTTGCTTATTTGGCCTTTCTCTCCAAACTTGATCGCATGTCATTTTTGTAATCGGATTAGGTAATCCACATTTTACGTTATCAGTTACAACCCAAACGTGTTCTCAGCCCTTTTTCTTCCGATTCATCCCCGCTAGTGTTCCACCTATATACACAGCTCAGACCCTGCTATCACCCATGTACCGGGGCAGTTCCACGCCCGCCCCGCCCCACCTCTTGTGGCTGCTTCCAGTAAGCACTAAAAGGAGGCGGAGAGACTTGAGTCAGAGGTTCTGTTTTTTTATCCTAGTAGGCACTGTGACAACCGGCTAAACAGGCTGTATTTGTGTCTAAAATCAAGCCAATGCTTCTCCCCCAAGTTCCTTCTCCCCTCCACTCTCTCACCCCTGCCAGGCGGGCATCCGCCACCCTCGTACCCTCTCTGACCCATTTGTTGGTGGAAAGAGTCGAGGCGAGGAGAGATGCCAAGCGCGGGGTATACCCGGGGGAAGCCAAGAGGTTGCACGGGCGTACGACTCCGGGTCATAAGCCTCCAAAAACACATATGGTGTTTTTCCCGCTTTCCTTCTCCTCTGACTGCTACTCTCAGTCACGCGCTTACACACACGCTCAGTGTTCAGTCGCGCTTTCTCGCGTTTGCTCTCCCACCCCGTCCTGTGTACTGTATGCCCCGATTGGCGCTGACTAGTTTGGAAGAGTCCATCATGATGTTGTCTCCGTGTCTGTGGAATCCGCCTGTTTGTAAGCGTGCTGATCTAGGTTGTGTCACTGTTAGCTGACGTGGTGTGCAATGAGAGCAAAGCAAGAGACGGAGACGAACTGCCGCTCATCCGAGAGTGAGATAAAAGATTGCATTGGGGAGGGGCAGATTTCGAGGCGCACGTTGACCCTGTTTTTTAACACATTGTCCTTGGCAGACTCCCCTCCGACCCCGGGTTGGGAGTAGACCAACAAAAGTGCGGGAAAGAGAGAGAGGGAAAAGGAGTGATGGTGGGGAAAGAGAGGAAGAAAAAAAAACAAGAGTAAAAATATTTACCCAGCAGTAATTTTGTGTGGAATTTTTCGGGATGATAATTTAGAAAAAGACAGAGCTCACTGCTACAATGGCCCCTTTGACTGGAGCATGCAGCCTGAGCAGTGTCGAGCTTGGCCCCCTGCCAAAGCCCATGTGTCTTAAAGCCAAGGAAAGAACAGAGGCTTGTTTTATGGAAGGAAAGGAGAGAAACAGACACATGCTCTCCCTGTGTGTTTCAGTCTTTTCCTTTACCGGTCTCTCTCATTCCCCCCCACTCTCTTCCGTTCTTACGTTCTTTCTCTCATATCGACACACAGCCCACACAGGGTCCTCTGACAGACTCTGGGAGTGTCTGTCAGCACTACCTGATTGGTTAAGACTCCTGTTGAACTTGGGTTAACTAGGCGAGGCCGAATACTGTGTCTTATTTCCAACAGTATTTCATCTATCCTTTATGAAGCCAATGAGAAAGATAAGCGGAGGTCAAAGGAAAGATATAATAACGACAGAGCGTGAGAGACAGAGAGACAGACAGAGAGACAGACAGAGAGACAGACCGAGAGACAGACCGAGAGACAGACCGAGAGACAGACCGAGAGACAGACCGAGAGACAGACAGAGAGACAGACAGACAGAGAGACAGACAGACAGAGAGACAGACAGACAGAGAGACAGACAGACAGACAGAGAGACAGACAGAGGGAGCTACACACTATAGATACCTTAAATAGACAAATATCAAAATTGTACAGGTCCCATATATGTCAGGTGAAATACCACAGGGTGCAACTACAGCAACAATATTTGTTAAACAAATATTGTGGCTGTATGTATTCATATTGTGGTGTTTTTTCTGCTTTATTCGTGGAGGAGAGAAAGTTGGAAACAGGAGCGTGCTGATATAACAGTGCATTTTAATAGACCCCAGATTATGAAGGGTTAGCAACCCTAGGGTTAGCAACCCTAGGGTTAGCACCTGTAGGGTTAGCACTTTTAGGTTTAAGGTTAGCATTTCTAGGGTTATGGTTAGCACTTTTAGGGTTATGTTTAGCATCGCTAGGGTTAGGGTTAGCACCTCTAGGCTACACAATATCATAGGTGTTGTTATCCTCTTTAAACTTCTCCTGTTTGTAAGGTCACTGGTAATGGTTATGTGTTTTCTCTTGATGTGAGAGAGCGAGAGACTGAATGAGAAATAGAAAATGTTTGGGAAACAATGGCCTGACCTGCAGGGGGTGTGTTGTTACTTGCTACTCATTGGGTTTACTTGGATGTTTTCACTCAGAACAAATTGAAATAACTGGGGCCTGCATGACAGCACTGGAAAGGTTTTATGTGTTTGTGTTGGGAGTCAGCACAATAGCTAGCAGCTGTATGCCTGCAATTGAGCCAAGCTGTGTTTGTTCTTGTTTGTGAGTGTGTGTGTGTGTGTAAAAACAGTCCGTCCCTGACAAACCTTTACCTGTAAAAATTGTGGGTGGTCAGTGGTTATTCATAAACTAACAAACAACACTATTCCATTAGCATGTGGAGTAGCACAAATCACCTAACATTTAAAAAAGGAGCATGATTGTCGTTTAAATAATATTTTAGTTATTATGCGTATAGCATTTTGTATTACTAGAAATATTCTAAGGCCTTTCAATTTTTTTAATCCCCAAAGTATTGTGAGATGTTTGTTAGGAATGTGAAATTCTCTCTACAAGGTGGATTTGTTTTAGGCCAATCCTAAAGGTGGTGGTGGGAGGAACAGTCCTAACAGGCACTCGCATCAATGTGTGTTGAGAAGCTGTGTGTGCACCAGCATGTCCTTGTGTGTGTAGGACCCAGCGTGGTGACATCTTGACAGGTTTAATAATCCCTAATAAACCCGTTCTTCCCTTGCTTCTGGGAGTGATGGCTAAATGAAGGAGGTGATGTTGATGGCAGACCTAATCTGTTTCTCCAATGCCAGTCAAATGGCCCACTTAGACAGAAAAACCGACAAATTGGAAAAACAGGCTAAAACATTTTTTTTAAAAGAAAGAAAATAGGCAAACCTCAAATGTTTGTTTTCAGTTTTTATTGTTATTTCAACTTTTTTTCTGGATGTCAACATAGTTTTTCTGTTTATAAAAAAAAGGTTCACATAATTCAAAAACACATGGACAGAGACTAACAGTAACAACAAAAAAGCTTCCCAAAATAAATAGGGAAAATATAATCTTGAAAATATTTCTGGATATTTTCAATGTTTTTGACCATGTATTCCAGTTAGGATGTTTGGTTATTAGAGTTTTAAACCGGTTAAATTCTAAGAAGAATTTAATATGTTATATTAAAGGATACTGATTTGTTAAGATGTTATGAGATCCTAGCAACACTTCCTGCCTTGTCAACCTTAAAACCCTGTGTTGTTCTGACTCCAATAATAGTCATCATGTACACTCTGGTCACTAAGCATGTTTGAAAAGGGATCCCTTGCTATATACCTATGTTAAGCCAATTGAATACTTTGATATTTAATTGGTTTGTTTTGGTTTGTCTATTCATTCTGATTAGGGACTGACACATTAGTGGTAGACATTTAAATTTCTTTAAAGTACTCTTTTAACATTCTTAGATATGAGTCCCAATTCTGGAATTTCTGTTTATTCAATTGTCTGTCTAAATACAAGCCCTCGAAGTCCCTCGTCTTAGTCTGGCTTTTTATACAACTTGTGAACTGTTACATCTGGAGTTTTCATAGTCTGCTAGGCTACAAGAGAGACGGGGGACTCTCTTCAACCAAGCACATGTTAATGGTGCTATACAAAGCAGCGTAGAGGTGCTTTCTGTTGGAAATCAACAAGCATTCAACTTCCAGAATGGCTAACTAGTCTAGTAAGTGTGAATTGTCGTTTACTGGAATTACTGTGTTTTCGTTGGGTATGTAAATAATAAATACAATATTTGGAAAGTGTTTCACCTCTCTTTGGAGTGAGTGTGTGGTTGAGGCAAACAGGGGATGTATGAAGTTCACTGCAATGCAGAAACAAATGCTTTCCTTTGTAACATTTGTAATCTCGCTCATCAGTGCTTTTTTTGTGTTGAGGGGAAGAGGGTTGAGGGCCACAGAAGGGAGAGGTGATTTAATTTTCTGCCCAGACATACAGCTACTTAGACTGTCTGACATGTGTAGGGTAAAGCCTTTGATTGACTTTGCTAGTACAAACGAATTTTAATCTTCAAAGATTTTAATCTGGTGTTTTGTCTGTCTGTTAAAACACAAGCAGCTGGGGGGGGTATCGGTCACATAGTTAGATGAAAAAACAACAACTCAGGGACAAGTATAAAAAGTACAAACACAACTAAACAAAATGCCAAACTTCACTCAGCAGTAGAGCCAAACAAAGCATTTGTCAGTCAGCTTCTCAATGACTGAAAAAGGTTGTCTTCATTTGGTGACTGATGTCATTCACAGCAAGCACCACTCCCAGTGGGTAATGGTGAGGTGCTACGTAGCAAAAAGTTTGCTCAAACAGTTTTTTCATAGTTCTTTCATCATCTTGGGGGGCACAACAATACACCCCCATTTCAGTGCAGAGTAGACCAAGCAGGGACTACATCACATTGACCTTTTAACCAATTATGCGTCTATGCCTGGCCTAGTGTCATTTACTCTTTGGCCTGCTCTGAAGGGCAAGCATGCTCAGTAAAGAACCTTGTCCATCTGCTCGAGCAATGTGATTCCAAACACATTACAAAAACAATGCTGGGGGTGTCAATAAAACAGGCACTTTTTTTTAAAAAGGTTCCCTTATGTTCAAAACAATCCTTTGAAATGTGTTTTAATGTCTGCATGGACATTGCACAGCGCGGTAGGTTAAATGTTTGGTTTTGCAATGACACATGGCTGGCCAGTCATCTGCCCTCTCCTGAGTCCCAGTCGATTATTTGGTGCCTAGTTTGTAAAATATGTTGTAGCTAGAGGAACATAGTCTTTCCTTCTGGGAGATGGGTGTCAGAAATAAGAGGGCTTGTGAGAGAGTGTTGTGTTGTTGTTCGCTGTGCAGTGATCCTGTATCAGCAGCACTTCATACTCCACTCCGCCGTTTTGAACCACAGCCGGCTCTGGCTGCTTGTGTGGCAGCACCCCTCCGTTGTCCAAACCGGCTTTGACTCCCTCTAGTTCCTGCTGGGACGGGTCACTGTCCAAATCCCGGAGACCATTGGCCCTTTTCCTCTTTAGGTAGCACACTACACCCACGGCGGCTGCCACAAGAACCAGAAGCAGCAGGATTGCTAGGGCCGGCACCAGCATGGTGGTGAGCCTCTTGTTCTCCACCTGCTTCCCGGTGACAGTGATCTGCTGGGTGGCAGTGTGGGCCTCCATGCAGACGCTGTCTCTCCCATTTGAGTTATCCAGAGGACTAGCACACACTGTGTAAGTGGAGTTAGGCCTAAGCCCCCTCAGGGTGTACTCTGGGTAGGATGCGGGCACGCTAAGGTCCCTGGGACGCAGGTCTGGCCCAGACAGGTTACGGTATGTTAGACGGATTCCTCTGATGTGTGGTCGTGCCTCGATGTAGCGATGCAGGTCCAGCAGGATGGAGGTGCTGGTCACCTTGCGCGAACTGATGTCGGGCGCATTAAGGGTGACGGTTGCAGCGGGAATGTCATTGTTGTCCTGGTCAGGAGGGAGGTAAGGGTAGTGGCGGTTCTCGCAGTAGCTTCCGGAGAAGCCACGGGGACAGGTGCACTCCAGTTGGCCCTGCCTGTCTAGACGACATGTTCCCCCATTCAAGCAGGTCTGAGATGGGCACAAGTAGTCAACCTCTGCGTTTGGGCTGCTGCTGCTGGTGGAGGCAGGAACTGGGGGCAGTGGCTGGCTTTCAGTCTCAACAGAGGTGTCACTGGGCCCAGCTGCTGGGATGGCAGGGGTGGTGCTGGGCAGTGTGGTGAGCAAAGGTGACATGGTGGTGGTGGTGGTTCTGATTGTGCTGGCGGTGACAGTAGTGGTTGTGGGGCAGCCAAACTCCCTGTGCTCCAGTCTCTCCAGCACCTTACCAGCGTTAAGTGGAGGGAAGTGGCAGCGGGTCTCCTCTGTCCTGCCCAGCATGATGTCCTGGTCCACGAGCCACCTGGTGAACCAGGCCAGGGTGCACAAGCAGTTGAAGGGGTTCTCAGCCACAGTCAGCCTTTTCATCTGGGGAAAGAGCTGGGCGAAACCTTCGGGCAAGCCTTGCAGACTCAGGCTGCTGATGTCCAGCTCCTGGAGTTCACCCAGGTTTCCCAGGTCGTCCAGTGTCAGTGGCCCCATGGGGTTCCCGGCCAAGCTTAAGCGGATGAGGCCACGTGCCTGCCTCAATGCTGTGGGGAAGGAGATCAGCTGGTTGCCAGAGATGTCCAGTTCGTGGAGGTTCCCTAGACTTGCCATCAGCTCCTCATTCAGGCTCTCAAGGCCTAGACCAGCCAGCTTCAGAGACTCCAGATTGGGAGTTTGAAGGTCTTTTTTCCCCGGAGATGAAAGAGTGTTAAAGCGGAGGTCCAGGAGCAACAGCCTGGGCATGGCTAGGGCCGGGAGTGTGGTGAGCTGGTTGCCCTGAAGCTTGAGCTCCAGCAGCTGCTCCAGGCCCTGGAAGGTGGCGGGGTGGATGGACCGAATGTGGTTGCTGTAGAGGTAAAGCCTCTCCAGCAGGGCCATGCCGGCAAAGCTCTCGTCTGAAAGGTGGGTGATCTGGTTGGCCGAGAGGTCCAAGTTCCTCAGTGAAGTCAAAGGCTCAAACACACGGTCCGGTAATTCTGTCAGTTTGTTCTGACTAAGATCCAGCATCTCGAGGCTCTCCATCCCGACAAAGTCCTCTTCTGAGAGGGTCTGAATGCCGTTGTTAAAGAGGTAAATGTTCTTGGTAGGTGCCGGGACACTTTGGGGCATTGTGTCAGAGCGACGCTGAAAGCAGAAGACAGTTTCCAGAGTGGAGCAGGAGCAGTATTGGGGACAGTCACTTGCCAGAATTTTGCCATATAGCCCAATGAGGAGGAAGGGCATCAGCAGATGGAAGAAGGCCTTCATGGTGTGTCACTCTCCTCTCTTAGCCTGAAAAAACAGATCAAGGACAAGGTCAACAACATGGAGCACACAGTAACAATTTGACTGTTTTTTCTGTTTTCTAGAGAAAGAGATACTAGACAAAGGGCCACAAAACAATAATATCCACAGACTGAATATGCCCTGATAAACAAGTCATATTTTTGTTCTGTCTTACTGGAAACTGTGAAGGACATGTGAAAGGAAGGGCTAGACTTGACATATAGACAACATGACAACAAAGCTTTAGAGTCTTGAAAGTCCTAAGTTGAGTTATATAAGGAGTTTATACTTTATGCTCTTTCAGTTCAACAAATTAGATTTGTATAATTTATTTAACTAATTAGTATCGCTTTTTAGGCTATTATTTTATCTTTTAATGTGGTTATTTTACTATGTAGAATTGTGTTATTAAAGTCAGCGTGAATGAGCATACAAGGTTAAAAGTAGCATTTTCTTGATAAACGGCTCACACAATTGGCCAGTCTGTGACCTCAGGGCGTTGTGGAACTTTCTACTTGAAAGGTTCCACTCAGAAAGCAAGTCCTCTTTCTGTCTATACAATAGAGCCACCTACTGAAGCTGATTAATGTAAGGAATTGCGTTGTGTAGAACGGTGCGCATGAACTTTGGATGTGCTAATTTCTTCGTGAGGAGGTTTTACTAATGTGGAAGGTAATTTATTGATGTACCAGGTTCAGCTTTTGGTCTTCATAGTACTTTGTGCTCTTGATCTGTAGATCTTGACCGGTAGACACATTTTTCTGTGTGTGTTTCTGCTTTTCAGTGTCTTTTGCTTCACTTTTTTGCTCTGCTCTTTATTTATCCTATTGGTCTCTCTCCAGTTACCAACCTCTCTGCCCCAATGTTGTTGTTAAAAGTTGGTCAAGTTAAATATTGCTGCAGGCTATACTTTTCCAAAGCTGCCTGAGGGAGTCGCTAAAATGCAATTCAATTAGGAAACCATGCATGTGGCTTAGCATAAACTGTTACAGTAGAGGCTCACACCAGTTATGGTTCTGTTGGGTGGATGTAAAGTAATTTACACCCTGTATTCACCTGAGACCCAGCCTCTTTGGGCAAGAGACAGAACACCTCTAAGAACACATAACTTAAGCCTGAGTTGAAAGAGAGAGGGGGAATGGAGGGCAGATAAAGGGAAGAGGAGTTGTTCAAGTGAGTCAGCAGGGATTTTTATCATCCTTCATTCTGAGGATTAATCACGTGAGTTATTGGCCTTGAGAGAGGACAGGGAATATCTCCACTCTCAAGGAAGATTTTTCTTCCTTTTCTCCTCCTATTCTCTCTCATTGTCTTTCTCTCGGGGCTGATGATGTGTGTGTGTGTGTGTGTGTGTGTGTGTTATTATCCACAGTTCATGTTGGGGTAAAATCTGCCTAGCTTAGTTTTATTGGACACTGCAGGGAGACGAACAGCGGCCATTATTTTCTCTCCCTTTTATCTTGAGCCTTGGCGACACAAATGTTCTATTCAACAATTCCTTCTTTCAATATGTTCTGTAGTGTTTTAATTAATTAATTATTTGTTTTCATTTCATTTTGAGAATTTTAGGGGATTTAAGTCGATGGGGGCACAATTTAGGCATACTATGCCACTGGCAATTGTTGACACAAGCAGCTTCAGGTCTAGGCTATTTGGTCCCTCAATGCCGCATTTCCACTGGTGCTTTACCCCAGATACCAGGTCTATACTGGTGATTTATGCTAAGGTTGGCATTCCTGTTTTTACTTTTATTACTACATCTGAGCCCCTCAGAGAGAAGCCTTCCGGTTACGAAAAATAAAAGGCAAAGAATTTCGAGCGGTAAAATCTAAATAACACAATGCTCAGTTTGTTTATAAAACGAAATGATGTAAAACACCAATGTTTGGCACTTTTGGAAACAAGACATAAGTGACTTTCTTAAGGCTAATTTAATGGTATTTTGATTGCTGTTATAGAGACTACCTGAAATCTCATATGGCAGGTTTGATTTTACAGTCATATTTACCCGTAATTCAGGGCACACGCTGTCCTCTCAAAACTCTGGCCTGAGGGATAGCTTCACTGTGGTTACCATTACAGCACATACACTTCACCTGTCCCAGGACATTGCCAGTCGGTCTCTATGTTCCCTGTCTATGCTCTTTGATTTGGGAATTATTTTTCCAGAGAGAGACAGAAGATTATGTCCCTCATTGTTTTCCTCGTGTCTGGAAATCGTATTTGGTTTAAGCTTAGCTGGTGGAAAGGTGAGCTCTGCTTGTCTAAGTATACCCCTCTCTCTCTGTCTAGGTTTTCTCTGTCTTTCTTTCTCTTATTGTTTGGTCTCTCATTCTAGCTTCTACTCCGTAGCGTTCACGTGATTGTAATATTGTTATTACAAACCTATCCCCATTGAAGATGGCTGTGACGTTACTCACTTTGAAGGGGAAGCAAAGCAGGTTTTTAGCATTCTTGTGGCTAGCGTTTCATTAGTTCTCTGGCAGCCATGCAATATCATCCTCTAAAAGCCAGTTTAGTTGCAACCATGCATTAAGAAAAGGAAAAAATGCACAAGGCTTCTGCCAAGTACATATTATGGCTGAAATGGAGCCACTGAGTACATTTCCACTGCGTATCTGTGATCAGTTGTTCCACTTCGCAGACCCCCTCTCACCCTTTCCAGCCTTTTACAGGTCTTTATTTTAATGTTACATTTTCTTTACTGAAAAACACAGCCTCAAATGACAAGACTCTGAGAGGAGATCTAAGGACTGGGAGGTAGGGAGGAGACGGAGCAGGAACACCAAAAGAGGGGGAGGTTCTCCTTTACCCCAGGATCATCCCCTTGCATTACGTCACTGCCAAGGCACTCTCCTTCTCTTTCAACATGAGTCTATCTCCCTCTCTTCCTTGAAATCACAACCCTTGATATTAAAAAGTTCATGGCTGCGGTTTGTTTCTCCTTCCCCTGTTGTTTCCTTGAAACATGATCCCATGCGATTCTATCTTGGACAAGTTCCTTGGATTCACATTCTCTTTCGTTATTACAATCCAAATCATTACACGTTCAAGCCAGTGCTGAGCCGGGATGGAATATTATGCAGCCAGATGCCAGTGAACTAGTACAGGGGGTTAACGAGTAGCCAGCTCGCTAACTGGCTAACTTTTATTGACATCCAACACCTGCTAACTCTGCCTCTTGACTTCAGCCAACTCTGCTAAAAGTGCTAAGCTGCTGGCACCAATCAACATTTGGTGCATGCTTAGTAATTGTTAATGGAAAATCTTGTTCAGACCGTTAAGATTGAGATCTGATGGAGGTACTCTCGACCATTTGGCCATGGTGTACAGGGTAGTGAGGTGAGGGGTCACAGTTGTCCCATGGGTTAACACAGCGCCCTGGGGTTAGTACATTGAAATGGACTGATAATGCGATTGGGAGCAGGGTAATGGATTTATGGCCAAATGCAGTCGGCCAGAACAGCACTTCAAACAGTAGGGCAGTGTTGCATGCGTAACAGATGTTTTCTTACGGGAAAATACGCTTTACTTGAATTAAACTTAACTGAATAAGTGTTTTGTATTGGAGCGATATCTTAACTATGGTTCCATTCAGCTTATGAGTGCCTTTCCTGGGATTTCGAAAATGTGCCCTTATGGGGAAATACTGTAGTCTATGATAAAAAGCAGGAAGTGGCTGGTAGCATTCCTGGGTTTCTGGAAAGTTCAAGAGGTAGATGGACAGACAGAACGTGAAATAGAAAAGAAAAAGAATGTGAGTAGAGGAGGGGAAGAAAAGTAGAGCAGAGTATTGTTCTTGATCACGTTTGGAATATCTCCAGAAGAGACCCAATGTTGCCATTGTAGCTCTTTGGGCCTCCTGTTTATTTGACTGTGCCTCATTCTTGACGTGGGCCAAGAGAATCTGATAACCTAGAGGGAGTCTGAGGGAGTGAGAGAGCGTGCACATCCACTAGTGCCCGTGTTAAAAGGGTGCTTATTTCGGATTTAAGCCCCCATGTCCATATCACCTTATTCATTATCCTAAATAAGCTGTATTTTTTAATAGGCCAACATCTTTAATTAGACCCTGCTAGTTGATAGTTCCATGATTTCCTTTTCTCTGTCACCCGTTTTCCAGTGTTTTACACTGGCAGATGGAAGCCTAGGAGTCAGTACAGAATACAGCCAATACCGCGTTTATAGACACAGGGCCGTCGTGATCACTGAACGGTTTCTGACCGCTGTTTGATGCCGGGGCATTAACTTAAGAGTCATAGCCTGAGAGAAGGAAGCAAATACAGGCAGGCAAGAGAACGTCAGACAGACACGCAGACAGACAGATGGGGTATCTTTATGGCAGTAAAACGTTCACTGGTAGATAGAAACATATGAATACAGCTACTACAGGATGACATAGTGTAACGTGTGTCCCACACCTGGGTAAAAATGCAATTTATAACCATTTTAGACCTGGTGGCTGTGATTTACTAAGCCCGTCTGGCCCGTGGAGACCAACAGAAATGCTACGCTGACATCGACCACCCGGTGAACCATCGGGCCGGTCAAGGAAAAAGGCCCTGCTGCATATTGAGAAGCCAGTGAACCCAGGGGGCCGCTGTCATCCTGGGAGGAATGCAGCTCCTCTCCTCCACAGCCGTGTCATTTCCTCCTGCTGCCTCCCGCTCATCGCCTCCCCTCTGTTTAAACATTCCTCCCATGTGCAGCAGCTGAGTTTTATGGAGGGACTTGGTCCAAGTCTCCTCTGTTTACACACACACACACACACACTGGACGCGATGTTAGATCAATAGAGCATGTTCCCTAGGAAAATATATATATGTTCCCAAAGGAAAACTGGGCGAATGTAAACAGACATGGGATTTGACTGACTGTATGTGTGAATGGAGGAAACCCAGAATGAAACATAACATTGTAAGGTATATACATACGATGATAATATGCGTCTCTATAGGAGGAAGCCTTCACCCGCTATGAAAACCATCATCATAACATCTCATCTCTCTGGCTTTGAATTGGAATGCGTTTATTCAAAAGGCTGATGAATGGGCTCTACTGCTTAAACTCCTCGGCCAGGAGTTGGGGTCTAGCCAGGCCGGTGTAGGGGACTGAATGTATGGGAACGTCTCTGCTTCACTCTGTGTATGGAAAAGCATGGTCGGGTGCTGAAAGGAAAAATTGAGGAATGAGGAGCAGGGGAAATGAAAGATGTGATCTCTCTCTCACTCTGTGATCCTTTTTTTAAGTAGTAAATGGGGAAAAAGACAGGAAGTTGAAGAAAGATTCTGTCATTAGTTAGTGGAGTGGAGGGAACTAGGTGGGTTTAAAGGCCTAGCCGGTTCAAATAAGTTGAACCACAGCAATTAGAGCTTCCCAGGGCTGAATATATATATATATATATTTATAAAGCCCTTATCTCCACATGAAAGACTAAAGTGAGGGATAGGTGAAGGGGTTATTTAATGGGAGGACAGGTAACACAGCGGTTTAAGCACTAAAATGATGCAAGATCCAGAGCCTACATGTTGTCAAATTTGTCCTTCTGTGACAGCACAAAGCCGTTAACTCTAAATGCTCCCAGGTTGTTGACGAAAATGTGAGTGTGTTCTTAGTCCACTTAGCTGTTAAAATAATGGTGAAATGAACACAAATTGCTAAGTGTGTGTGTATGTGGGTGTGTATACATGCACATGGTCATGTGCACAGGGGAGCAGACCACTAAATCACACCTTGATCACCTCCACAGAGTAGTTACAATTTTTTCTTAGAATGTAACAGTGTCACCTTTCTCTCATATCAACCATTCTTTCCCTATTCACGTCTCCACTGTAAGCTAAAGCTGTCTTTCATGTTCCCCTGACTACAGGATTCTAAAGACCCTCAAACTATCTTGAAAGGAGAGTCCCAATCAAAACCATAAATCTCTGACAAACAGGGCCCACCTTTTGCTCCCGTAATAGGTATCCTCTCAATGAACACTCTCTTACAAGAGAGGGGGAGACTAGTGAGAGGCAGGACATGGAGGCAAAGCAGACCTGACATTTATTAAGCGCCCGTTTGAAAGGAATACAGCCAACAAACGTTTCACATCAATCACGAAGCAAAGAAGAGAACTGGGGTAGCATGTTGGGATGTGGCCCCAAACTGGCCCTTTTCTTGTGGTGGGCCTGAAGTACAGCCAGACCACGTCGCTCCAGCTAGTCACACCACTACAAAGATACTGTGGCATCCAGATGATCATTGTCTCTGATAAACATCATAAAATCTGCACCCTATATTAGTATTTTTCTGAATTCGGGAATGTTAGAAAGACTTTTGCGCCAGGTTACAGATTCTTTACTGACTTTGCTTTCTTTAGTGTTCTCTGCTTTCTACTAAAATGTTCAGGAGCTTGTGTGATAACCGCTTAATCGTTTCGATTCCTTGTCTCCATTCACTGGAAAACGAGCTGCATGTGTCACAGACCCCATGCTGGTTCTGTAGAAGAGGGCCAATCGGTGCTTCTCCTTTGTCCTTCTCCCTCCATTTTGTTTTTATTTGTGCCTCCACGGCCCTTTTAAAGTCAACAGGTCTGACACAGCAAGTTAAACAGGTACGGCCTACAGAATGTGACATAAGACATTCCTCAGCACTTATGTTTACCCAAATAAAATTCTCAACATTGCAATAAAGTGAGCAGCTCATAATGGGAGCTTAGCATAGCTGGCGAATTCCCAGCATACTAGACTAGCCTGACGACAAGCCCTCGGCTGACTTCCCGCCACACTTAGGGGTGGAGTTACGTTTTGGAAAAGAAAGCAGGAGTATCGACAGCACGTGCAACGTCGTCATGGCCATGCCGTACTTGCCGGAAACCCTCAGGAAGTCTTCTCCCTTTTCCAGCCATTCCGATTCCACATCGCTCATTCTCCTTCTGTTAATACTGTCACAACCATGGATGTAACCAGTGCTGTAAATCTGTAGGAACTGCTTGTGATCTATGAGAACTCCTTCTGAACTTTAGGAACTGCTTGTGATCTATAGGAACTGCTTGTGATCGCCGCTGTGGTCTTGAGTTTGAGGGGGACATTAAAGAACCTTTCACTGCAAACTTTCAGAGGCAATCCGCTAGCACACAGGTTGCAACTAATGAAAGCGCTGGGGGCTGTGCTTGTAATGGAACATAATATTCGATAAAGAGAACAGACAGGAGAACCTGAAGAGAGGTTCAAGAAACACGTGCCTTGTCTAAAGCAGCTCAGTAGATAACATCACGAGGAGCAAAATAAAGCTCCGGGCGCAATGAGCCGTATGACTTGTCCTGGAGGTCATGGGTCAGATCGGCTGTTTTCAAGGCTCCCAGAGCGACTGCTTCTTTTATGCAACTCTCCACTGACACAGAAAAGATAACAAGGCCTGTTTGACACCGGGAACACACTTGGATCTGGTTACATACACGTTCACCTGAAACCCCTGCCCACCTCCCAGCCTCGCCGTGACCACAGGTGCATTTTGCGCACTCTGGGTGTCTCGAAACCCAAAACCTCCAAAGTGTGTCTGTGCGGCTCACCATCACCCCCCCCTACAACCCCTGTGCCGCAGCTTGGCCCCAAGGGGCACGGTCTGGGGAGGGTGAGCGGATAGAGGAGGTCTTCAGCTGAGCCAGGCAAGGGTCTGTTATTGGATGTTGGTGCCTCCTCTGAGCTTTGAGGCCTGGGGGTCAGGCACTATGTTTAAATTCAAAAGGAAATGTTGTCTATTTCCTCTGCTGTATTCTCTAAGGGAACGCAAGAAAAAGGGATTTATTCAAGACAGCGCTTCGCGATTCCTTGGGATCACGTGGGTGGACACGAGCACACACACTAGCCTCTTATCCTTTGTGGAGTTTTTATTGGTATTGTCACATAGCTGCCGTCGCTGCCCTCAGTCAGCACCGTTAAATCTCCAGTCAGCACCGCTAAATCTCTAGTCAGCACTGCTAAATCTCAAGTCAGCGGCAATGAGGCAACCCTGCTCCATTACGCTGGAACTCTGATAAAATCAGTAGTCAAGGGGGACACAAACCAGCTCTGTGTCACGCGGCAACCATCCCTACGGGCTAACTGGCTGATTAACCCACCAATGCTGTCTTTACGGAGACATGGTGAGAGAGACGCCAGTCAGCCGTCTGATCTTTAGCCCACTAGTGATGTTCTGTTGCGGAGACCAAACATAGAGACAACAAACATCAAACACCCAGGGATCTTAGTGATCAGTGTTGAATGCTGGTCAACCTAATCCTTAGCATGTAACCTAAGCCAGGTTCTGTGTGAGGCTGGTAAGCCTGACCAGTCGGTCACATTGAGGCTCCAGATAAGCAACACAAATGTTATTGTTCGAATCCCAAAGGTTCCTTTTAGTTGTTGTGTTTCACAGTCAGAGCCGGGAAGAGGCATCTATGTGACAGGGCAGGTCTGAGGTCAGTTGAGGACCAGACAGGGTGACCTCAAGTACAGCAGACCAGGCTTTGTTTGACCAGACCGAACCGGCGTAGACCCCTCTCTCTGTGCTGGAGCTCGTCTCTCTCACTCTGCCTCTATCTCCTTTTTTCTCTCCCACACTGTCACTCTTCCTCTCCCCTCTTCTCCCTTCATCTCTCCTCTGTCTGTGTCTTTCACTATGTTGTGGGTCGATGAGTGAAGGGGTGGAGGTGTGTGTCCCCCCCAATCTGGCCCTGTCCCCATGAATTAATGGCCTGTTGAGGAGCAGGAAGGCGCCACCAGGTCATACTGAACCCTGAACTTTAGTCTTGGGGTCACAAAGAAGGTATTTGTCTACCTTGTTTCTGCCCGGTGTGACTGGGGATTGGGTTACGGGAGGCTCGCTTGCTGTAAAAAACAACTGCTGTAAATTGTCTTTTCAGGGAACAATGCAAAATATAAATATCTAATACACTAATATAAAGAATAACTGACTAAAATATAATTGACTTCGGAATATAATATGAACTGAAAGCAGTGGTTTGTGACTTGTCAGAGGTGTCTTTTTCCAACAGCGCTGTTCAGCATGTGTCAGAGAATATTGTGTGCTTGCCTTTATTTTGTGTGTGTATGTGTGTGTGTTTGGTTATGAAAAAAATCTGTATGTGTGTTTCAGGGAGTGGTTAGACGTGGCTCAACCTGTTCTGTGGCCGTATGCAGACACAAGGCCGGTGTTATGTGACGGTCCAGTTTCTCTCTTTCAATCTCTATCTCTGTATTTCAATCTGTATCTCACCACCACACTATGTCTCCATTAACAATGTTTAGCTGTCATTCAGGACTGTGAAACACTGTGATTTATTATCAGCCCCTGATGTCTCCATCATATGTTTAACAACCATTTTGACTAGCGTTTGATTTCTTTTCAACTTCAGACAGCTATCCAGGAGAGCAAACCCGATTTAGATAAGATTGATTTTCACCTGATTCCCAAAGCTGTTCTCTGTCTCTTGGCCGATCATTGTATTTCCTTTTCTGAGCTTACTGGTGTTAAAAAACAATAAAAAACAAAGTTCAGAACCTCACGATGTATCTCCTAGATTTTATGAAGAATCAAGGCATATTTAGGAACTGGACCTTTCTACATATACTTTGTTACTTGTTTCCCTCTGTTCAACATTCAGTTGTAGAATGTCAGGGTTCAAAGGTCAAGTCAGCAATGTCATGGTACCAAGGGATAAACCAGAAGCAACTATTCTCTTGAAAATAATGTGAAACTGATGATTACACGTTAACAAAGTTGAACAGTCCACGAACACTACACCCCCATGTAGTTTGCTGCTTTAATATGTTCACATTCTTACTCTAGTCCGTCTGGCATTCTGCTGTTGCACAAAGTTCAAAGGACCAGTCAGTCGAATCATATTGATTATGACTCAAGCAGTCATTGGGCGGATTGACTGAAAGATGGACTGATGTTCCTAAGGGGCCAGGCCATGCACGTAACTAAGGGGAAAGAAAGTGTCTCCGAGTGTCTCTCCTTAGAACCGCCTCCCTGTCCACTGGTACCTCCTGTCACACCCCACGTCTCTACTGGTGATACGCAGTAGAATGTGCCAGACACACTTCTGTTGTGACGGTCAAGGCATTGCCGCTCCTCACACACACACACACACACATACACAATGACAGTTAATCCAGTAGCAGGTAGGTTACTAACAAGAGTTGCATTCATTGTCAGATCGCAAAACACGACTGTAAATTCCTGGTCACCCCCCCTTCCCCCGCCTCTCCTCAGGTCTGTTCATGTGGAGGGTGAGTATGGGAGGAATGTGATGAAAGAAATGAACAAAGTTGGCATCTGTCAGGCGCACCTGCCATAACTGTTGTGAATGTGTCAGCCTTGGGGGGGGGGTGCGTGCGTGCGTGTGTGTTTGTAACAACATGCAGACAAGGTTACTGTTCCGTGAAGTGGTAGTGGTTTTCCAGCAAACTTATACTGTGGTTGTGTCCAGGGGGGTTTGTGAATTTGTATACGTAACTGCACAACAATGGAACCATAGTCAACATTGCATCATGCTTTGGGTGACCTGTACAGACTGAAGAAGTAGAGTCACAAACACCCCTGTCACAACCACACACCTGTGAAGTTATTCAAAGTCTCAACCCCCCTGACACAACCACATACCTGTGAAGGTATTCAAAGTCTCAAACACCCCTGACAAAACCACACGCCTTTGAAGAACTACATTGTCACAGACAACTCTGACACAACCACACACCTGTGAAGTAGTAAACAGTCGCAAACACTCCTTCTTCAGAGGGCCCAAATACATCTCCACATCCATCCAGCTTTGGGGCAGTTATTTGAGTTGTAAAGACTTATAGAGACATGGAAAGAGTTAAAACAATCCATGCAGGAAGCAAACAACTATCTCACTTCCACACACACACACACACACAACCATGTCTGTTCCAAATAGGTGTGCAAGGTGAGAGAAAGAAAGTTGTAAAAAACAAAAAGGACAGAAAAGAGTATGCATTGCTTTTGGCTGAACAATTCGGGAGTTAAACAGACTTAAGAAGGTGGAAAGGGGTGACTTCACAGTTCACCAGTTAGAAGAGTGGTGGAGGATTTTGTGGGCTTTAAATTATGTTCTTGTGTGGAGTGTTTTAATAGAAATGTCACAGGTGTCTGATTGGACCTCCGTGACACCTAAGAATGCCAGAGATTGCAGCCATGGATCAGACAACAGTAGGCCGTTGTTGCCATTGGCTGACATTTTAATGAACAATAGTCACTGTTTCCCATTTAGAAAAACGTGTCGTGTTTGCACTTGTTGGGGTTTTAACACCCAACAAGTGCAAGTAGTAACATACCTGAATGCATGTGACAAAAGCTTTGAAAATGATTTGATCCGTTGGTTAAAGTATTTAATCCTAAGGCTAATTTTGATTCTTCGCCACTGATCATGCCGGGTGGCTTTAGCTCAGGTGGGTGCCTTTGGTTGCATTAGTCTTGCATGTATCTGACGTGTGGTACTTCTGTCAACCATGCGGCTTGTAGTCATGGGAAGGAAAGAGAGAAGTCTTGTAGCGGGTGAAAATCAGAGCCTGGCATTTGTGCACGGCTACAAATGTACCGCTTCCTCTTTCCTCCTTCTTTGACAAATATTTTGTGTTTACCAGCAGGCGATATTCCCACCTACCTGGCAGTTTTTCCGGATTTCAGTGTTACTGTTCTGTAGAAGTGACTGTTTGTGATTTTTCAAGTTGCTCTTGCCAAGATACTGTGAGCATAAAACCCCCCAGACATGCATATACATCACGTACCAAGATAAGAAGATGAATGACAAGAAGATCTCTCTGGCTGATAAAACTGTCACACAAGAATGCATGGTGAGACCCCTTCACGCGTGGTTGGTCACCTGCCAGGACCTCGCGGCCAATCAATGGTCTCCAGCTCCATGATGTCATCTCTGCTCACGGGGGCTTTTGCCTGCTGACTGGGCTCACTGTCTCTCTCTGGGGCTAACGCTGCCTCTGCTGCAAATTCTAATTCAGAGTTTGACACTACCTGGGCCAGAGTCTGTTAACACCACAGGTCGACCCACTGCCAGCCTACTGCCTCTGCCTCAGTGTCACCACCAAAGGTTACCCACATGTTTCTGTCCAGCGGGTCACAATTTGTTTCTTTCCAGATAACCCGAATATACCGTGTAAAGGTTTGCTCTATTAACAAGGAAACGATAAACTCTGTCCTTGTCACAAACCCCCAGGCAGAATAGTCTGTCAGCAACACTGTGACCGCAGTTAATAAACAAACATTGTCTGCCTGTTTCTCCAGTTCGCTGGGTTAGAACTACAAGCAGAAATAGAGGGAAAGAAAAGAGAGGGAGAACGAATGAATGAAGAGAGACAGTGGACAAGACAAGACGTCCATTCCCCTAGCCTCTCTTTCATTGCCCTAGCTTCATTGTAGAAAGGTGTAGATCTGCACATCCAACTCATCACATGCAGCACATAAAACATTTTCCATGCAGTATGCCATGTGTGGGATAGACCCGTAGAGCCTTAAAGCCAGAATCACAGAACATAGACGATGCATAAGGAATCATGTCAATCAAAAGTGTGCTTGCACTTAATTTCTCCAAATACAAATGCAATCTGTTGTCACAACATGACTTGGGAATTGAACATGTGTCTCTGGCACTATCAATAACTTTCTTTTAAGGCAAGTGTCGTTCTGGATTACATTTCATCCACACTCCTCAATCTGTTTAAATGAGGAAATAGTTGTTTAGCTGTTCTGTAAATGTTTTTAGGTGGTGTTTTCTATTTAGGTATTTTCGTATGTTGGAACAGTTTTTATTGTACTTTATTCGTTTTTATTTGTACTTTATTCATAAAAAAATAATGTTATTGTCATTTCAATTGAAAGCTTTTTTGGGGGGAGGGGGATTTATGTGGTTGTGGTTTGCCGGGCATGTATGACCTGGCGAAGATTCGCTTGTGATCAAAACGTTGTCAATTTGTGAATTTTATATTTGTAAATTATTTTATTAGAGCACTAACAGGACCCTTCTGTGTGTGTGTGTGTGTGCGTGTATATGTCTATCTAGTCAAGTCACACTGTTTTGTTCTTAGCGTTCATATCTGAGGGAGAGAAAGAGAAAAATAAATTCTGTGTGTCATTCCAGAGTTGCAGATTGCCTGTCTACTAATGAGACAGTTTGTTTTGGACGTTGTGTTTTCGCTTAACCAATGATTGCCCGTGTCTCCTTCAATTTAGGCGTGCATCTCATTCAGTTGACTTTTTGCTAGGTTCTGAATGTGCGCTTGTGTCTTCAAGCACGAAGACAAAGGGAGAGAGGGATTGAGAAAGAGAGGGAATGCGCCAGCCCGGTAGATCCTTGTTTGCTCAATCCTGTATGTGTTTGTCTAATATTAAAATAGGAATATTCAAACCCAACGAGAGAACATGTTGAAATGCCTTCTTAGTGTTATGCTATGGCTGCCTCGTGTCCTAAAGCACATCTGTCCAGTAGCATATACATTGCCTCAGAATTGATAGGCTTCTTAATACCCATTTAAAGTGAAATATTACAGTACCAGATTTTTACTAACTGTTCACCTGTTACCAGAGGCTTTATCGTGATAGGAGACACAGAAGCGCAAATCGGGAATACAATCTCTCACACGCGAGCACATTTGTAGTTCAGGAATCTGTTTGTTCTGAGGAGCTGTAAATAATTTTGGAGTTTCAACACAATATTCCGGATGGTTCTGCGTTTAATCCTGACTTTCAAACATCAACACTGCCTACGGTACTAGTTGTGACTATCTCCTTGTTTGCTCTCTTGACCGCACGCGTGTGTGTACGTGTGTGTGATTGTACCTCTAAGCCAGAGAGGAATTAACAGACAGTGCCTCAGTTACACGGAGCACTTTCTCTCTCTGTGTTTCTCTTTGTCTAAGGATTGAGAAGTTCGAAGCAGGTTGAAAGCCAATTAGTGAGTGTAGCAATCCCGACTGCCCCAGGCCTCGGGCAGCCTGCTTAGGGTCACAAAGGAGACAACATTTAACAAAATCTGTGCAGGCCCTGTCAGAACAGGACAACACAATGGGCTGAGGTGATTGGGGGCGGGGCGGGGGCAGGGCAAGGGGCCGGAACCCCTTACATCGCTGTGCGGCCCAGCAGGTCCAGACACACTCCCGTTCAATCACATAATGGACCGACCCGAGGGCCTGAGCAGGCCAATTATCACCGGTGATTAAATAATCCTCCCCTGCCCGCCTGTTTTTACAGACCACCGCATACACACTGGCACACACACCCCACACACCTCCCTGTGACCTCCCCGTGACCTGCCTGTGGCCTCTCCGCCTGTTGGACCTCATGACGTTCTGCCGTGCCTGTGTGCCCGACAGGCCACGGTGTGCGTGTAGAGAGGAGTCAGTGGTGATGACTGTGGTGAGGGGAACACTGTGAAGTGGACTTATTTGGAAACTCAAATTGCGGTCATTCAACGGACTGTTTCCGCATCCAGAAATGGGGCCTGCATGTGGAGCTTCTTTTGAAGTAAGGCTGGGTGTGTTTAATGTAATTTAGGATTATCTTGTTTTATACTGCTGGCTGTCAGTAGTCATAAAAGTAATGTCTTTGTTCATGTCTTCATTGTAATTTTTTATTTAGTCCTTGATTGGCGTACCTAGTTAAAAAGACTAGTGTAACAACTTAAGTACCTTTAACTTACCCACAAACCAGACTCTCCTCCGGTCTCCCTCTCCCTGGCGTCTGAGGCGGTCAGTGTCTCTCTGTCAACACAGCAACACAACAGAACTGCTTTAACGTGATTGACAGGCCACATTGACAGTTGAGTTGAGATCAGGACACAGACTTGGAAGAAAATGTGTGCCCTCCCACCCCCATCTCCAGCCAAAACCCAATTCCTCCCACCCCCATCTCCAGCCTTAACCCCAGCACTCCCACCCCCATCTCCAGTCTTAACCCCAGCCCTCCCACCTCCCATCTCCAGCCTTAACCCCAGCCCTCCCACCCCCATCTCCAACCTTAACCCCAAACCTCCCACCCCCATCTCCAGTCTTAACTCTAGCCCTGCTCTCCCCATCACCCCACCAGCTGAGCATTGCGAGGTGTTGTTTAAATAAAGTGCATTCCAACGCCACGGGGACTGTGCGTGCTGAACGGCAGCAGGACGTGGTTTTGGCGTTTGTCTGGCATGGCGAGTGAGAGGACGCTGGACAGACCCAGAGATAGAATGACAGGGGGAGGGAGGCCAAAGAGGACTAAGAATGCCGGCGGACAGCTCTCTGAACCCACTCAGCTGCCTGAACTGCAGGCCACCTTATCAGGCTGCGTGTGTGTCTGTGGTGTGTGTGTGTGTTAGGCGATGTATACCTGGCTTTAGCCAGCACTGAAATGTTTTTTTTCCATGATGAAAGGGTATGCTTGACGTTTCAGAACTGACTATCTGCCACACTGGAGGTCCAAGGTAAAGAAATTGCTACAGGTGTGTGTGTCTTTCTGAGCAGTGGTTGTGTGTGTGTGTCCTGCCAAGTTTCAAATAGACATTGCAAGAGCTGTTGTTATGTGTGTGCAGAAGTGCTGATGTCGCAGCTCCAAGACGGTTTGTGTCTCAGGTAATTGCCCATGACTCATGTAGATGTAAAATGACTTGGGGCTGTGTGAATTGAATACGAACAAAGCTGAACCATGAGTGCGCCCAGAAAACAGTGCAGAACTCCACTTCCTGCAAAATGGGGGGGGGGGGGGGTTGACACTCAAACAGGTATTGACACTGCTCATGTGCTTTATACTAGTGTTTTTGTGAGATGGGGGCTTTGGTTTGTCTTTATTTTTTTAATTATTGTAACATGGCACACAACATTCAAGCTGTAGGTTCTTCCTTATGCATTCATCCATCACTTAGGTCACTGGTTACCCTTCAGCTCCTCCAGGTCTTGTTTTTAATATGTCAATAAAACTAATTAAACTGAATCTGGATTCCAGTTTTGATATTACTTTTTCTTAAATGTGCCTCTGCCGGATAACAAAGTCAAGACTTTGTTGAATTGGATATCACTAACTCCACCCTCCATTTATCGCTAACTTATCACTTATTCCACCCTTTAACTATCTCTAACTTATCCATTATTTTGATCTCTATCCATCACTAACCTGTCACTAATCCTTCCTCTATTACTCTCTAACCTTTCACTATACCTCTAGCGATCTCCATTTTATCTCAAATTTACTATCCATCTTCATCCCTAATCCTTTCACATACTAATGCTGGTACCAGAACTTGTTCATGACTGCATGTGCTTGGACCCCTAATCGTTCATGGCTGCGTTTGCCTCAACCCCTAATTGTTCGTGACTGTGTGTACTTGAACCCCTAATTGTTCATGACCGTGTGTGCTTGGACTTCTACTTGTTCATTTAAATGCTGACTCTGAAGCTCTCTTCTTTTTGCTCCCTTTGTCTTTCTCTCTTCTGCCCCACCCTAGTTCTGTCTCCTCATTTTCCCTCCCAAGGCTGAAAAATGAATGTCTGAACCCAGGCTCACTTTGTAGTTGCAGCCACTCTACTGTTTACAGCATGTTTAAATTATAAGTAACATTTAATACAAAAAACTGCTCAAATTTCAAATTATAGGCACTCTTTTTTGGAGTGAGTGACGAGAAATTAGGTTTTCTTTTATGTAGAAATGTGTTTCTCTGAATAGATACTGTTTGGGTCTGGGCCAATGGGTGGGAAGGATATTGAGCTGATGGAATTACCTCAATATACCTGACCAGTACTGACTCTTATCAGTCACAACGGGGTCCTGTTCATTTAAGCACTATGTAGAAAAAGGTTTTGCTACAAAGAACACAAACAAATATTTGTTTTGGAACTCATTAGTTTCTGTAGAACTTTGCTTGTGAAAGGGACCACATTACGACTACATTCAAGTGCGGTTGAAGGTCGGGGTTGCACATGCACGAGCGCGCACACACACACAGACAACCACTACAAAGTGTGTTTGGTAGCTGATAACAGCACTATTAACTGTGTCTATTAATAGACCCTAGGAAGAAAACATGAGTGTGTGCGTGTTGAGAACATACCTCTGTGAAAGTGTATGTACTTGAGCTAGCGTACTCGTCAGCACTTGCTGTGATTTCTAGAGGGTTTCCTAGGGCAGAAACAGCACACTAGATCTCACACACACACTAGGTCGCACAAACACACACACTAGGTCTCACACACACACACACACACTAGCTGCATCACCTCAGCTAACCATTTATCTAACTTTAGAAATCATGTTTACCTAAGAATTAATCTATATGCAGGAAAACTTCACAAGTTAATGTTCATCTGATCATGTGTTCCATTTGTGTATCTTCCATTAGTCATTAATAGCGACTGGTTAAATATTTGACCCTGTTGGTTTAAAGGCTGTTGTCAAAAAGAACAATGTATTAGTGTAAAGGGGTTTTTGTTTGTTAGACTACTGTTTGCAAAGATGGAGCCAGTCTGCTCTCTCTGTTTCTGTTTTTCTTTCTGTCTCTCTTTGTCTATTCTTTTCGAGAAGTCCCCCGCCTTTAAAGTTTCTATGGTAATTTACCGTTCTAGCATCATACTAAACACTACAAGTTATTGGAATGATAACACAAAAATTTTTGCGACCAGCCTGTACAATTTTATTAGCTTTTTGACCATCCGAATATTTCTGACGCTGTCCTTTTCTCTCTGTCATTCTCTTCCTCTCTATCTCTCCATCTCTGGTTCCAGCATCATTTCCTAATGACAGTGTTGGCCCAAAGTAATTACAACCTTAGATTAAGAGTCGTTTCTCTTTTTTTATGACCTAGCTGAACCACAGCAATTAGTGGTGACTCTCTGGGATGTGCTCAGTCTCTCTCAATTGGTCCCTCTCTCCTTTCCTCTTTGGCCCCAGTTTTCCATTTTGGTTATTGAACGTTTTGGCTTTTTTATGTTCCATTGACTTACAAGCTGGAGACAGGAGCGGACGAAAGAGAGAGGCAGGAATGAAAGAATGGGAGCTAGGTTACAGTCAAAAGGCTGAGGGGGCAGTTTCAGAATCTGCTTGTCTGTCTTTCCAAACGACTGATCAACTGTCAGTCTATCTTTCAGGGGGAACATCTGTGTCTAAAGCCAATCTATCTCCCCCCCCCATCCAAACACAAGGTTTTGAACTTTGACTTTGTAATTTGAGGTTTCAGCTCAAGCCGGGCTCCACTTGTAGACCTTGCGTGCATGTATGTATTTATATAGAGATTTTAAAGTGGTTTTACAGAACACATCATTTGGCTCGATTGGCTTGAGTCTTCTTCAATTTGGCTTGGTAGTCAGACACCATGCTGGGATTGGTTTGTCTTCTGCATACCGCTGGTTCAGCATTGATGTGCAAGGCAATTTTGAAATGACTAAAGCCAGGTGCTGGATTTGAGTGTTCTGCCCAGGAAAGCTGCTTTGGCTCTGGGATGTCATCAGTGGCACACCCTGTTGATTGGGGAACACCTGATTCTAGTAACACTAGGGCGGAGGCCCATGTTGAACTCATTATGATGTGACTGTAGCTTAGTGACGCTCCCAAATAAACAGGCAAACAAACAAGTGGAGGCACCAACATACTCTAAAGCATGCTGATTTTGACACAAAATGCAATACACGCATAGCTAGCTGGGATGTGCTTTCACTTTCACATGGTTTTGCAAATACAAAAATACATAGACGCGCACACACAGGTGGATACGCACATGTTTTTTTCTGCATCGCCAGCTCCATCTCCCTGACTGCTGTGTGAAGGGCTTGCTCCCATTCTCCCTCCCCCCTCCACCTCCTCTCTCTTCAGGCCTCCTTGCCTTGCCACCTGACTTTTAACCTCCTAATCCTGCCTTGTAGAAGGAGAGGGACCTCAGACAAGGTCTCCTAATTAGGTGTTTGGGGGTAGGGAGGCTGGAGGGCTGTAAGGGCCAGTGGTTGAAGTGCGCTGCATGGAATGAACATCCTCTGCCCTTAGCGACACGGGAGGAAGAGCATTTGTTGATTCCACTAACTCAGACCATCGAAAGTCGTCGTTGAGCCGTCTTTGCCTGTTGGCCGAATACAGTAGCTTTGGACCTGTGGTCCAGAAATTAGGGAGTAGTGTGATGAAAAATATTCCATTGCTTTTTACAAAGTGAAGAGTTTGTAATAAAAGCGTTAGGCTTTCATTTCTTAACACTTGCTTGTGAGTTTTTTTGTGAGAATTTAACCACTGAGATATTTTCTGTTCAAACTTCGGCAGCACTTGAAATACATTCATGTAGCAGATGCCAAGAAAATGTGAATTCTCTGTCTCATGACAATGGAAGGAGCTTAAGCATGTACACTTTAGTCCACATGGGAGCCGGCCTGATGAAGCTGCTTAAACATGTACAATTTAGTCCACATGGGAGCAGGCCTGATGAAGCTGCTTAAACATGTACACTTTAGTCCACATGGGAGCAGGCCTGATGAAGCTGCTTAAACATGTACACTTTAGTCCACATGGGAGCAGGCCTGATGAAGCTGCTTAAACATGTACACTTTAGTCCACATGGGAACAGGCCTGATGAAGCTGTACCTCCTACTAGCCTCGGAAGACTGAGACTTGTCAGCACCCAGGCTTCTACATGAACACACTTGTCAGTAGCAGTTTTAGAAAGGACCCGGCCTGAAGCAGAGATTAAACCCTGATCAGATGAGCAGTTGTCTTTCCTTCTCAGAGTCTCTTTCATCCGTCTTGTCTGTCATTTATTTTGTTTCACTGTATTTTCTAGTAATTCATTAAAGGTTGCTAGTGAAGTGGCGTACATTTATTTCAACACGTGGAATGATCTTTGATTAATTACCTCGCCCGTGCATGTTGTTTTGCCGGCAGACGTGTCAGCATGTGTGTATCTTTGGTTGTCACATGCACGGGCGCATTTTGTTCTGACAGGTGGCCTTTGTTTTATTCCTTTTAATGGTGTTAAACAACCGAGGCCCCCCAGTGGGCCCTAAGCAGCTCTTACCCCCACTGACACAGAGTCACAGAAGATGTCCCAGGGACACGGGATAGTCTACCCAGAGTGCGTGTGTTTTTTGTTAATGTCCTTACAACGCGCGCACACCCAGCATGGACGCACCCGTAAACATACATGAACAGCCAGGCATCTTTAAACACATGCATAAATCATAAATACATTCCATATTCATCACTTTTTTGACCCCAACCTCAATGTTCCCACCAGAAAACCCATCTCTAAGCACTGAGAAATTACCAGGCTTTCTCGTATGTCATGTAGTCAGTGCCCAAATCCAAGGATTGACAGAATAGGGGAACAAACCCACCAGACACACAGTCTCAATGTTTTGTATCTATGACTCAACGTAAATAAGTATGTAATTACCCATAACCAGTATGTTGTAAGCTAATGGGAGTATATCTGGTTAATGTGTTGCTTAGACAAGGCTTCGGGGCAACCAGTACTTGACTGTGTACTGACAGCTTCATCTCTCCTGTTTAAACTCATAAAGTTGAAAGGGGCGAAAAAACGATGATCTGCGCGAGCGGTGGTTCATGGTGGATGAGTGTGTGGGCGCGCGTCATCATGCTTTTTTTGTGTTCGCGGGAAAAAAGGTGGTTTGTCGTGACAGTAGTCCGCAGTGGACTCAAGTTAAGAATACTGTTTTTTCAAGTCTTATTATCTACTGTACCGTCGAAATTCACAAAGGTTTGATGACTGAGATGACTGTTCACAACACCTGAATGTTGTTTGGTGTTCTCGTTGGTCGGGATTAATTCACAATGATCACTGTTAATAAAAATGTTGTTGAAAAATCTGATTAATCATATGGCTTTTAATAGCTTCTGGTTTTTCATCAAGCCTAATTTGTAGGCACTTGGAAAAAATAGAAACAATAAGAAAGATTTATTCTCGTTACAATTATATTATTAGCAATGATGAGATTGGTGGGTGTTGATTTATTTATAAAATTTGCTAACTCCCACAATTTAATAAATTATTTCTTCGAGTTTTTCATTGTGAGTAAAGTTGTAGTTGAATTACGGTTTTCTTTACGTTTTTATCGAGCAAACTAAAGCTACTCTAATTTTAATGATGGAACTTCGACACACGTTATTTATTATACTGATCAAAAACTGTTGGAAAAAGGGGGCATAACAGGTGCTGAGAAATACAAGATGTACGGTTGCTAAGCAATTACAGAAGCAATAGTGTTTACGTTTTTCTATTTATTTGTTTCACCGGTACATGTTCGGTTAGGACATGGCTAAAGACTTACAATTGCAGGGCCCTTGTCGGTCATTGCTTGATTTGTATTTTGGCATTTAATTCTATCTCAAATTCTTATAGGCACGTGTCATTTCACAGAAGAGGCAAATTCATACCAAACCGCAAGATAATAACATTATATTTAGTTTTTTCCCCGTGTGACCAAAGAGATTTGAATCCAATGTTACACTAGCCGACCATTACTTTCAACTTGTGGCCAAAGGAGAACGAAATTGAAGAACGTCCCTAAAACGCATTCTGTGTTTCCGTGTGGGCCGGGTCCCGCACCAGCCGCATGTCGAAAACAGCTTCTCCCTTTAGTAAACAAGTACCCGCGCGGTCTAGACGCGAGCTCTGCCCGGCGCAGCGTCCTGTGGTAAAACACTTCTGCTGCCTTCTAGTTAGTGATACAGTTACAACTGAAGTGTTTCCAGGTGCTAAGCACAGATGAATGCAGTGCTTTTGCATTTGACTTTCTGAGACTCATTCGATTTTGTCAGTATTTTTCAACGATGCTTGTAAATTCAAGAAAAAGTTGTGGGATTACATTTTTTTTTGTAAACAATGTTTTTTTTCGTTTTGCATGCTGGGCCGGCTACACGTACCAAACATAAACCATGTCGTTTACACACTTTTAGTATAAGCTGTGGTGGTGGGAGGCCGTGCCAGTCTGATATATAATGGGTGAATATTTCACATCTTGAGTCCTGTCAAAAAACGTCCGAACACTGCAGGAGTGGGTGTACGTGTGTGTGTGTGCAGACTGGAAGGGTGAGTTGACTAGTGTTGTTCTTGTAAATATGAAATAATTTTTTTATTTTATTTAGTTAATGTAGTGTTTATTTTGTATATTCTTCAAGTTATTAATTCAGAGTCACAACGAAATATGTCAAAAATCACAGCCCAAAATATTTCTTAGCCTCAACGTGCTTATTCCTCTTTACCCATTCTGCAAAACGTTGTATACAAAATTGTTTCTCAAACAACTACATTTATTGTTGGTCATTTGTCTGTTTTATAAAAAAAAGTTTTGGCGAAAAAGCTTACCTTGTTTTCTGTGCGTAAAGCTTCAGTTGCGGTGCACTAAGAAACGTTTGCTATTATATTATACTGTTTATCCAAAAGAACGGCCCACGTAGAACAAGTAAACAGTTCGAAATCCTTAAGTCGTCCGTGGTGCCATCTGTCAAAAGTTTGCTGGACAGTAAAGCAGCACAACTTTATTAATCTACAAAAAACTTCAGTGTCTAGCGAGTGGTGGAAAGCTCCACGTCGAGGAATGTGCTTCAAGTGTCCGGCGTAAGCTCGTTCACTTCCCTGCCCCTAGACAAAAGCGCTTTATTGGCGAACGAAGCTGAGAGTTTTAACTTGTAAAAGGGAGGAGCGAATCGAGGCAGCTATGGAAAAGAAACCAGTGCGCTCTAAATAATAAAGCCATACCTGCGGCTGCACAGAATTGAGTAGCAGCGCTCTTATGTGCGCTGTCCATATATTAACAGAAAGAAGTTGGTGCAATGCTACAGAAACAGTAGCTCCCCTTTATTTGTTTTATAGGGGTTAACCTCTACTACCTGTTTCTTGTAAAGGTTTGTCAAGTTTGTGATCATAGTCTATATGTTTTTTTCAGGAGGTATTTTTTGTTAAAGCATTTGAATATGAAAACTATTTGAATATCATGTTTCATTTGTATTATTATATTTGCTGTAATTTGAGAAAGCATACAGGTTTCAAGTGTCAAATATGTCATTCGCACATATGGTGGCTAAATTAATGAATTTTGCATCGTCAAGCTCAGAGATGCATATAGTCACGCATTGAACACTTCCTAGTGCTGATGAGTAACGTCCTGTCGGCAGCTGCCAACCTATTTTAAAACGTCTTAGAATCGGTTTCCAGCGTGATGAAGTAATGGGATCCTCTCAGCAATGGTGTTACCACTAGAACTCCTCACATACATGGTATACTTTTAGAAACATACCCTGCTAAAAAAAATAAGGGAACAGATAATCAATGTCACCTGTTTTTTTCAAATGAAAATGACATAGCAACAGCAAAATAACTCTGGAAAGGGAACGATTTTGCAGGTGGTAGCCACAGACATTTGCTCTCTCCTTATCCTTCCTGGTGGATTCTTCTCTAGTTTTGTGTTTTGCTAGTGTCATTGTCACTACTAGTAGCATGATGCGGTACCTTCATTACATTCAGGTTGCACTGGCAGTCCAGCTCCTCCATGATAGCACATCCACACGGGTCGTGGCAAGCAGGTGTGCTGTTTCTTCCAGTACAGTCTCAAGAGCCTGGATGAGATACCAGGAGACGGGCATCAATTCTGCCGCAGGACCTATAGGAGATAATTTTGTAGAGCACGGCCAGAGCTCTACAAAATGACCTCCATTGGGCTACTGGTGTGCATCCTTTTGGCCAGACATCCAGAAACAGACTTTTTGAGGGTGATATGTGGGCACGACATCCTCAAGTGGGACCAGTGCTCACAGCCCACCTCGGTGCAGCTCAATTTGTTTTCTCCAGAGAACAACAGAACTGGTATGTCTACCACTGGGGCCTTGTTCTCTTCACTGATGACAGCACGTTCTTGCTGAGAAAATGTGACAGCCGTGAAAGAGTCTGTGAGACGCCACGGTGAACGTAATTCTACCTGCAACATCATCCAGCATGACTTCTTTCGTGGTGGGTCAGTGAAGGTCTAGGGTGGGCATATCCTTGGAGGGTTACACAGACGTGCTAGTCAACTGACTGCTGTTATGTGCCGGCATGAAATCCTCAGACCCAACCAACTTACACAGGTGCAGCGGGCCCTGGGTTCCTACTGGTGCAGGACAATGCCCGGCCTCACCTGGCCAGAGTGTGCAGGCCGGTCCTGGCCATTGACTGGCCCTCACATTCCTCAAACCTGAATCCCATTAAAAACCTCTGGGACATTATGTATCAACGCATTTGCCACCGCTAAGTAAAGCCACAGACTGTCCAGGAGTTCACTGATGCCCTGTTCCAGGTCTGGGAGGAGATCCCCTAGGACACCATCTGTCATCTCATTAGGAGCATGCCCTGACATTGGTGGAAATGCATACAGGCACATGGGGGCCATACACACTACTGAGTCACATTATGTGTTGGAAAGCCTATGATTTTAATTGTTTACTTAGATTTTTGGAGTTTGAATCCAGCCCTAAATTGGTTGGTGATTTTGGTTTCCATTGACTGTGGTTGTTTTCAACAAAATTACGTTTACTGTAACACAATGTACAGTAAAGTGTTTGCCTAATTTTTTGGAGCAGCCTATTTATGTCGCAGAATTGTCTATAGTACTTAGGGCTATTCAAGTCATTCATCTGTTTTAGACATACAGGGAAATAACTCATAGAAGGTTGTTTTCCTCCCAATCAAAATTGGCGTTTGGGTGTGTAGCAGGTTTTTCATGGGAGAGGAAATTTCTCTCT
Organism: Novumbra hubbsi; assembly: GCA_016801125.1. NCBI lineage: Eukaryota > Metazoa > Chordata > Actinopteri > Esociformes > Umbridae > Novumbra > Novumbra hubbsi. Next base: position 53,589 of record JACXGK010000070.1, read on the forward strand.
CGTTTCCAAAGAACTAGAATCAGTTATTGCTCTTATTTTGTCTTCTAAACCAATGATTTGTATGCTCTTCTGGTGGAAGATTTCTGTTTGATAGATCAGGATGTTGTTCCCCTTCAAACACTGTTTTTGTACACTCTACCTTATGAGGTGTAAATGATTAGAAGTGGGTATGCAGTGGAGGAAAACATTATTTGATCCTCTGATGATTTTGTACGTTTGCCCACTGACAAAGAAATGATCAGTCAATGTATAACTTATTTGAAATGCGTTTTTCTGGATATTTTTGTTGTTATTCTGTCTCTCACTGTTCAAATAGACCTACCATTAAAATTATTGACTGATCATTTCTTTGTCAGTGGGCAAACTTACAAAATCAGCAGGGGATCAAATATTTCCACAGTACATACCAACGCACCCAGACCTATTCTGGAACTGTGCTTGTTGACGCAAGACTGTGGAAAGAATGGGGCCGAGGTCAAGTCGCCTCCTGTGTATTTGTGGATGACGTCACTTGACCCGGCTCTGCAGGTGTACCTGCCTAGGTCCGGCCCCTGATTCAACAAACCCGCCAAGGGGCTTGGGTTCCTGCTTCCTGGGACTGTGCCCGTGGAAAATATTTTCCTTATTCTATGTTTTGTTTCATACCTCTGCAGGAATGAGGCGCTTTATTCCCTCTTCACTAATGTACATCTTAGTTAGGATCCTCCCATTCAATTTAGCACCCCACTTATGAGGAGCTATATTATTGCCATTAAAGTTCTCTTTCATTTCCCTAACATGAGCCCCTTCCATAATTCTTAGCCTGCTATGCTACAAACATTTCTGTTGTTTGTGAGGAACAACCAATGTACTCACATTTCCAAATTTTCCAAGGTTTAATATCCTTGTGAAAACGTTTGGTTCTCTCAAGTATAGTAAACCATGCAAACACTCACTCACTCTCACACACACACACAAACACACACACATACTCCTATGCACATCTGTAATACATTACTGTAAATTGCAAGAAGAGATAAATGATTTCATGCGTGCTCACCAGGCCCAGATGTGCTAGTCCCATATAGTCCCTGCTGCAGATGACTTTTATGTGTTCAAAGAAAATAAATCCTCTCACAGTTTGTCATGACCAAGGAGAATCACACCTACAAATCAACCAGCCGGCAGTTCCTCTCTCGCACTCTCTCTCACAGCCCTCCCCCGTTCTCTCCACTGTCGATGTGTACAACAGAGTTGATCGGTCAACCGTGCGTGCTGAGGTCACACAGGTACGGGTCCAGTTACTTTATCTTTGTCATCAGGGCTGTTTGTCCTGAAAGAACTGATCAAGCCACAATCACCGAGTCCAGGAACTCTTAAACACACGTGCGCACTGAAACACACACGGAATGAACCACCACTGGCGTCTCCCTGCGTTCCCTCCCTTCCACCGGAGCTTTAGATAGATCATGTGGGGGTATGACACACACACACACCAGTGTCCACATTTGTTTACCCCAATAACCACGAGTACGATCTAACTGGAGGACTAAATTTCAGCGTTAGATGATAGGGGAATATTTTTTCCTTGGTTTTCAGTCCCTGGGCCAAAGGCATAGGGCCTATTCATCCTTAGCCTTAGATTAGAACAGAAGGCACATCCAAGATAATGAATCTGGACTATTCCCAGTTATACGGCAGACAATGCTGGGCTGTGCATTCACCGAAGTGGCTGGTCTGCACCTTTCACGTACCACGGTGAATGGTGGTGGTTTCTCTAGTGGCATGAGCCCTGTGCCGTCAGCGCATTAAAAATGGTGCAGCGGAATCCGGATTGCTGTAATGTTGCCCAGGGGAGCCAGAAAAACACTACGCTAGTTGGGACAGCTCCAGGAACCCTGGCCCTGAGAGCTAAAGGCTGCAGACTGAAGTACCACTTATCCACACTGAAACCATGTCCTTATTATCGTTTCTCTCTCATTTTACCCTTCTTTCGTGCTTTCCATTTTTTTATTTTCCTGCCTGATTTCTTTTCTTGTTTTGCTCCCTCTTTCTCAGCCTTTCCTTTGTTTCCCCTCAAGCTGTTTTTTTCCTGAATGATTCCCCCCACCCCTTCCTCTCTAATTGTCTTCAGAACTTTTCTTGTTCCTCTTTATTCTTTCCACTGTAGGACTACTCACCTGCCTCGTGCCATGTATGTAAACCCATTAGTATAAGATGTAGACAAAAAGGACATAGAGCCAAACATGGCAGGGACTGGTTTGCCCAATAGTTACGTGGGAAAGGTCTGGTAGAAGTTCAGATACATTTTACTAGTATTTCAGCAGTGTAGCAGAGTTTGTGCCTCCGTCCCAGTCTCCTTTTCAGTCTACATACCAGTCTGTATCCCAGTTTCTGTCCCAGTCTCCATCCCTGCACAGTCTCCAAACCAGTCTACGTCCCTGTCTTTTTCCATGTCTACATTCCCAGTTTTTATCCCAGTCTCCATCGCCTCTTCTGTCCTAGTCCCAACCTCAACTTAACCCAGATCTGATCTGAGTTCCGTACTACAAACGGTCTCTTCAACCATTGAAACACTCACTGGGCTCTTTCCAGTCTGCCCCCAGGCATCACATGACCTCAGCTAACATACATGATCTATTAGGTTAAAGGGTGTACTTTGTCTGTGGGACGCCATGTAGCTACTTTTTAGCTCTGGACAACCTTACAATATATTAATAGTAGAAATAGCTGTCAGGGTGACAAAAACAAAGGAAGACTTGAGATTTGGCGAGAGAGACCATGCACAGAGGAACAGGCCCATCCCTCACGCGGATCATTACCGTCTTATTTGCATGCGGTATGGTCAATTGGTAGACCTAACTCACACCAATTAATCACTAAAACCAGGAACATTTCCCATCTGGTGAGAAATAAATCTGCAGACTTTCCCCCAGTAAAGCTAACTCACCACAGAGTCTCCACAGAGCAATACAGCAACCATTTCCAGGCCAAGAGACCTGACATTCTTAGTACCCAAGGAAACAAACACCTGGTGTAGTAGTAGTAGTATGTTAGTAGTACAGTTCACTCCCAACAACACAATCAAATGTGCCGTTCTGGAGACAAGAAATGGTATGTACAGTCTCCACAAAACAAAGTTACACTTTCTAATATCCTGCCAAATGTATGACCACATGAGAGAGACATTTCCCATAGTTCAAGCCGACACAACAAATCAAACATTGATAAACTCCTTTATCTGTCAGGTTAAATATTGCACAATCACAGTACAGCAATTTGTGACCTGTTGCCATTGGAACCAGGCAACAAGTTGAGGATAAACAACACAACCAATAATCGTGTCTTTTTATTTTCGCTTGCCATTCATACTTTTTATATTGTTACTACTTTGCACTATTAATTTAAAATGTCTTGATTCTGTAGAATTTTTTGTTTTCCCACTTGGTTTGGTAAACAAATCTTTCCCATGTCAAATGAGCCCCATTGAATAGAAAATTGAAACAAACACACACAAACAGAGTAGCATAGTAATAAAGACGGTGTGGTGGGGGTGGGAACCGTATGAAAGCCTGGGAACTTTCAACATGGTTATTTTCTGATGTAGCACACTCACAACACTGTAAAACCTTTCTATCAACATGGCAATTCTCCGATAGCGCAGACTCACAACACTGTAAAACCCCTCCTCTTCCTTCCCTGTCTCTCAATGCTGCACCTAACCACATATCTTGGATCTGATTGACCTGCCTTAAACTAAGGCTCAGTGCCATGAGCCTGAACAGCATCAGTGACATTGTACTATAGCTTGATGCGGAGGGCACCCATGTGAATCGCAGGGAAACAAGCGCACGTTTTCAAGTGGCAGCGCGTTCTGCATGCACGTACGTGTCCTGTGTGTGTATACTGTATGTGTGTTCTTGACAAACGTGATTACTTGTCCCAGAAGCCCCTTGGCTCCTTGCCCTACCACAGTCCTCCTTCAGCCCAGTGGCCGTTGTGTGTTCATGGGAAACGGCAGAGGCGAGAGAGGGAGAGACCTGGTCCTCGATGGGAAAACTGAGAGATCGCAGGGAGAGCGGGAGAGAGAAGTTTGCTTGGGGGAGGGGGGCGTTTTGGGAAAAGTGATATGAGAGGAATAAATATGGCTGTAGTTTGGGAAGTAGGTTAGCCCATATGGGATAATGAATCTGTTTTCAGTTGAACTGAAGGGAACTGCATTGGTTTTAAAATGGGAGAGGAAGAAGATTGTTCCTGTGTGCTTGAACAGTTATACCTTCAAACAAGCAAGATACCATAGGGCAGAAGTGTCAAAACAGTTCCACTGTGGGCAGAGTGTCTGCTGGTTTTCGTTCTCACTTTGTACTTGATTGATTCATTAGGTCAATAATTGGTTAGTTTCTACCCTCACCTGGTTGTTTAGGTCTGAACGGGGAACTAATTTATATGAAAAACCAAAAGCATGCAGACAGACACTCAGCACACAGCAACAGAGAACAATAACACACACGGGCTGAGGAGGTAAAGGAATACTTATACAAATGATGGTAAATAAGGAACAGGTTTGGGTGATGATTGTTCAGGGTGCGTTCAAACGAGAAAGGAAAATAAAGAATAAGGTTTAGAGGAACGGTGGAGGCTAGAAGGCTGGTGACGTCGAAGGCCCGGACCAGGAGGGGGCACATCTCCTGAGGGGAACGTGACGATTATTATGATACCTTTATTTCAGAATGACACCAAGGTGAGACCAAGGTCTTTTTTAAACCTGGGCCCTGCCTATACATGTTTACACATACAGTCTAAACATGAAAAAAACGATGAAACACAGAGAACAAACCAACAAGATGATCACACAATACAGGATTCTAGATAATTCCACACAGAACTTTGATAAAATGTGCCTGTATTTTAATCTGATCAAGAATGAAGTTCTAACCCAAGTGTCGATGCTGTTAAGTGAAGTACAGGCGTTTACATTTGTTGCATGACAGGAAGGCACAACTTTTGTAGTAGTAGTTGAAATGCGATGTACTGTGCGTTCTCACTCACACACATGTGCTGTGATATTAACTAGGTGAAAGGAGAAGTTGAAAACTCTCACCATTGTTGTGAAAATAAAGCATTAGATAAAGATGTGTGACACTGAAACATTAGCATCCAATATTGACTCTTCTCACCTGTTATGGTGGCTGACACTGGGCCATTAAATCACACTCTGACACCCTAATAAAGCTCTCCTCTCATCTATGCAACGCCACCTGACTGGGTTAGGGCTCACATTTCTCTGTTTGTACAAGGTAATAACAGTGCTGTAAAAATACATTCACATTTTATCCGAGGTTTATTTATGATTTTATGCGTCATTGTTTAGTGTCGTAAATATATGAAAATTGACATTTATTTGGGCATGGTTTAGAGTTTCATGGGTGTTAAATTGTGAAAGCCAGTGCCTATGACACTCTGAGAGTGGGAACTAAGGCAGAGTTACAGTTGAAAGGTCACGGGTTGCTCCCCCTCATCGTCCCCTGTTGGACTTTCTCACCATCTGTCTGTTGTGTGTCTCTGGATGGACGCAGGGTGTTGAACGTAATGTTGGACTCTGGCTGAAGCCTTACTCACAATACGTTGTCTTTGGTTTTTCTGTTTTCTATTTTTTCTGTGTTTTTGAAAAAATGTAGATAAAAGGGAATTTCACCCATTCTTTGCCTATTTTTGTGCGTAGAAAGTTTTATATTTTCTATTGCAACAGTGGAAATGTATTGCATGCAAATCCCAAAATATGTTATGAAGCCCTATGAAATATTTCAAAACAGCCAATCGATCAATCTCATTCTGGACATTGTCCCTGTATTTTGTTTAATTTTCATCCACTGTTCCAGAAATCCATATTTGTTTTGAATTGGCTTCATTGGACACGTTTTCTTATTGCATTGTAGTCTATGGAAAGTAATGACACTACAAAAGATGACACTATTTCTCTGTCACAAAACAATATAGTTAGAACATTTTGGGGAGCAACTACCACCACAAAAAGAGAGAAAATAAGACCACATGTTAAAATGGGTGTAAGTTCTGAAAGGTCCATATTTGTTACATATTATTTGTTCTAAGTACAGTATGTTATGGACTTCTTTCGCTTAAGATCCTTGAGTGCCTCTTTGAGAAGACAAAATTGTCATAAGAGTAACACAGCTAATACGGTCCCTTTGTTGTATTGTGTTGTTAATTTGATGCAGTTGTGAACAATAGCTATGATTGGTGTGTTGCTTCATTAAGCTAATGGGTTGTTTTTACAGTTTCAGAGAGGCAGGCTGTGTGGGAAAGAGAAACCTGAAAAGAGAGTGAGTTGAAGAGAGTGGAGTCAAGCATGAATTTACCCGGAGGTTTGCTAGGTTGTTTTGTCTCCATGTTGACTCCATGCAGCCCCTGTTTATGAGAAGAACATCACATCTGTGCTGGCGCGTGCCTCTAAGAAGGGCTGTTTTGGATTGTTTTGCTAAAGACTACTCAATGAGTCCCCATTAATGAGATGACTGGAGCCCGTCAGAGATGCCATCTTAACCTATCTTAGCTGGTTCACATGATAACTGACCTGGCGTAACTGACCTGGCCTGAGACCTTGTTACCCCACTGAGGTATAGCCGAGTTGTGGTTTTTGGAAGCACAGTCTGAGCTGTGTTGAGATCTCTCCTCTCTGTTAGTGACACTGGGATTCGTGTTATCACACTGCCACTGATAAAAATATAGGGGAGAGTGTGAGGAGGGGGGGTGGGGTCACTTCAGGTCGCACCCGAGGTCAGCCTGAAGTGGAAGTTTCCCATGATGCATGAAGAGCATACATGGAGAGCATGAATCATTGACTGAGGGGAAAAGTACAGTAGGGTGAAGTGATGTTTCTCCCACCCTCTCTCTCTGTTTCTGTGTTTGTAGTATGATATATATTTAGTCTAATCCCTGTGGTTTACTTAGAGAGGGACAGAATAACTGTAAGAGGCGTACACACGTTTCACGTTTTTACTATTAACCATAGGATGTTTTCTAGCTGCTTTCGAATAACTCTGATGGAAGTGTGACAAGTCTCAACGCAGGTCTCAACACAGATTTCAACACTGGTCACAACACAGGCTACTGTTTGTCAAGAATGTAGAGTGGTTGACTCTCCTGTTTATTATTCACACAAGCACGCATGCACATAAAACATCACACAAATACAAACTTGTACAAATATTCACAGTCTTAAATAATTGCGTAGAATTAGAAAATGTAGAACATTTTGGTTTCTACGCATTGCTAAAACATAAAAACTTCTACATTATTAATTAAAAGAGTAGTCATAAATGGCATGTAGCAAATGGTTTTAATGGGATTTAGATCTGGACACATTGCTGGCCTCTTCAGAACATTCATGTTTTTTTTTTCGCCTTTTCAGATTGCTTTTTTTATGTTTCTGTCCTGTCAGTCTCTCATAGTCAGGCGACTACTTCCGCAATCGTTGAATGGCTACATTGAATGAAAATTTGAGGTACCTGAAATTAAACATGCATAGTAAAGTGACGTCATTGCCTTTTGCATGAGCACGCTAACGCTTGATTTAACATGAGCACACAACACTGACAAGTTACAGTTTGTGGTGAGAATGTTTAGTCTGAGAGATTGCTCACAAGAAATAAAAATGAATTCTCCATTTTGAAATGTGCTTGAAAAGCTATCAACATTACCAGACTTTGCATTTTACCCTAGGTCTGGCAATTTAAGAACTAATGTCCCTCTAGAAAGTCCACAAACTTTGACAGGGACACAATATCTGGTTGAACAGTGCGCTCAAACACCTTCAACACCTTCACGATCAACTGATTTCATGGTGCCATTCAACATTCAGGTGCCTCAGTAGCAGATGAAGCAAAGTGACACCACATCATTAGATAACCTCCCCCACATTTGACTGTGGGTGGGATGTTATTTTCTTGGTACGGTTAATTTGGTTGTCTATACACACAGCACTGATCTGCTTTGCCAAAGCCCTCCAATTTGGTTTAATAGGTCCGCCGGATATTCTCTCTGTACAATTTTGTCTTCCTCAGGGTTTGTTTTCCAAATTTCAATTGGGAGTTCTGTATTTCAGCATTGGTGTCTTCCTGGGTTTCATACCCTTCTTGAGTTGACAGATGTTGCCGTCTGAAACTGTATTTCGGTTCATATTATTGATAGGTTGTACAAGGTTGTTTGTCAACTACTCAAAACGACTTTTGACTCCTTTCTGGCTATGCCCCTGACTCCTTTCCGGATATGAACCTGGACTCCTTCCGGCCGTGTCCCTGGACTCTTTCCGGCCGTGACCCTGGACTCCTTCCGGCCATGTCCCTGGACTCCTTCCAGCCATTACCCTGGACTCCTTCCGGCCATGTCCCTGGACTCCTTCCGGCCATGTCCCTGGACTCCTTCTGGCCATGTCCCTGGACTCCTTCTGGCCATGTCCCTGGACTCCTTCCGGCCATGTCCCTGGACTCTTTCTGGCCGTGACCCTGGACTCCTTCCGGCCATGTCCCTGGACTCTTTCCGGCCATGACCCTGGCAGCTGACCACAGTGCTATATCTGCCAACCTCTTGTTATTATTGTGGTCACTGCCAGCTGGAATTCCAATGTTTCTGTAACCTTGGGAATATTATATATTTTACGACATTCTAAGAAAGTTCTTTGGTCTTATTATGGTCTATTGACTAAGGCAAATGTAAAATAATGTTTGTTTTTCTCGTTCTCAAACCCTATTGAGTGTCAATTTATACTCTGTAGGCATCTGAAACTTACCACAGATGGGATAAGTAAACCACGTAATTATGTCAAATCAGCAGCAATTCTATGGTCCAGATAAATTTTCCGCAAATGCGCACAATTTCAGTTTTGAGACTTTGTTATAACACAGATCTAAAGCCCATTATTATGGTCCAACACATTTTAATAAAATGGGAAATGATTGACTTCTAGAGTAAGGGTTCACATTTTTTGGGGTGACATTTGTAAAATCGTTGCCTCTTCCTTTCATTTATTTCCCCGTGCACCTATCAGAGTTTGACAGATCCCCCAGACCGAAGTCCGGGAGGTGTTATCAGTCGTCCCGTCATGAGATTGATGAATGAGGGGAGCATGTTGCTTTGCTTGGACACCCATGGCTGAGTGCTGGAAGCATTCCCAAATAAAAGCCCTCCTCATCATGCCCTCCTGCTGCCTAGTCCCTCTGGTCCTGAACCCGAACCCAAACCCTAACCACTAGACCTGAACCCACACATTCTATTCCAATGTCCCTGTATCATTCTTTTCCCCTCGTCGTCACCTCCACCTCTTAATTTTTCATACCACCCTGTTCACTCCAACCCTCTAAAGCCCACCTTCATCCCAAGCATCTCACCGCCCCTCAGACCTGACCTTATGGTCCTCCTTCATTCTCTCATCAGTCTTCCGATCTACCCCCCATCACTGATCACACAGTGCAGGCCCTGTCTAAGACAGAGACACTGATTAAATAGACGGGTGGATGGTTCTCTGTTGACACAAAGGACTCTGGCACATGGAGAGATGGGAGAGAGAGAACGGGTGTGATTCACGAAGGGAGAAAAATAGAGAGCCAGTGAAATGAGAATGAATCCACTGAAGACATTGTCTTACAGGGCTACTTGGCCTCTCCACAGGGGGTACTTGAAAACACTTGTGACATAATAGGCTTACTTGTGAAATTAACATCAGGTGGAACTCCAGGTGTACTCCAAGCAGAGCAAAATACTGTCGGTGGTAAAGTAGCTAAGAAACGTTGGGAACCACTGTCCTAAACTATGCAATATTATTTAAAAATACATGTTTTGAATGAGGGTCCATTAACTAAACTCAACATTACATCAAGAGAGAATCTGTTCAGCGTATGTCATCAGATATCAAATCAAAGATCGCACTCTACTATTTGGAACATTCAACACTATAATATGTCAATGTTCAGTTTTGGCCTTTTTTTAGAAGTGTATTTTTTATTGTAAGCAAAAGAAATCGTACATTTTATCAAAATATCACATTTTATTTAGTTTTCACGTTGAAATAGAAAGAAAAAAATCTCAGTTTTAATTCTCAGTTTAATAGTCCCTGCTCTACCAACAGCTTTGGTCATGCCAGTTACGAGTAATCTCCCTCGATTGAACGTAATTCAAAGCAACAAGAGCAGCACTTCTCCCCTATCCCCTTACAAGACAGTATGCTGCACTCACAGCAAATATCTGAAAGCTGGATTCTTGCAGCCACTGAAGCCTGGCCTGTGGCTGAATTTGATGTGGGTCTGGAGGGACTGGTCAGGCCGCTTAGTTTTAAGAGGTACTGGTTGACCACTTTGCTCTCTGGCAGTGTAGCGTTAAACCCTTTCTGTGTCATTCTTCTCGGTCTATGTCTTTGTCTATTCAAAGCCCCCAAGGCTACAAAGGCTAATCCGAGCTGTGGGCTAAATGCAAGCGGGAACAGTAAAATCTGATGGCTGACAAGAACACCCCCGCAGTCGTCAAGCCGTTTTACTGTCATTCTCTCTTGCTGGATATCCTAATCTTTCTCCCATTCACTCTATGGGTGGTAACTGGCCCTCGACTCCTCTCTGACCCCTCTCAGAAAGTTTTAACAAAATTAAGGAGTATGTTTTTGTTTTACAGATCGAATTTAGATCAAAAGTCTTCATAAGGATAGTAAAACATGAGAAATTGTGCCCTTATTAGGAGTTGCCAGTCCCCAAGAGGAAAACATCTATTTCTGGCTTAGGGGTTAGGTTTAGGGTCAAACTTACAATTTGGAATAGTGTTATTTGGGGTTACGTTCGGGTTAAGGCATTACGGGTTAGATCAAGGCTGTTGTTATGGAGTTCTTTGGTTCTCTGGGGTGCACAGTACTTGCCAGTAACGGGAGTATATTATCTCCTTGTGCCAGTTACAGCTCCATGAGTCAAGGCTCTGGTGTACACTGATGAGGGAGGAAGTTTGTGTGTGTGGGAGGGAGTTCATTCATGTGAAGGGGTTGGGAATGGGTTTTAGAGAGGATATAGGTGAGGTTGAAAACAGCAGGATACTGATATAAAATTAACATAATTCATTGCTTCACTGTGTTGGGAGACTAGAGTGTGTTGTAGTAGTTATCTATTTGTGTATAAGTGGAAGGGAGATGAGGAGGATGATGTCTAACTCTGCCACAGCGTGGGCAAGCACCGACATGATAGTAGTGGTTGACACATCCCAGCTGGGGAAGAGTGAGTGTGTGTGTGTTTGTGTACACTTGCTATGAAGTGAGGGCTGGTTATAGTTTGACGATTTAAGTGAGAACATTTTAGATGGTCTTTATTTACAAAACATTTCAGGTCAGGCTTTGGGTTAGAATTAGGGTTAGGTCTAGGTTGATTGTGTTAGGATTTTAGGACAGACACGCTGGCAGGCAGACAGACTGGCAGACAGACAGACTGGCAGACAGACACGCTGGCAAACAGACACGCTGGCAGACAGACTGGCAGACAGACACGCTGGCAGACAGACAGACTGGCAGACAGACAGAGGCAGAGAGGGACATTTTGGCATTGGTAACTCTGATGGAAAGATAGAGATGATAATGTGGCATCAGAACTGTGCTATCCGTCTCCTCCAAAGTTACAGTGCAGCCCAATGACATTACTGTTTAATGTCAAAGTGAAAAGGTACTCAATGGATACATGGTTTGATGAAGGTTTTATGTTTCTCTCCTTATTAATATTCGTCTCTCCCCCTTTATCTCATTTGTCACGAAAAGGTTGGGTTTGTAGAGAAAATGCTTCATGATTTTTGTTATTACCTTTCTCGTTTTTACATCTTAAGCGTTTTAGAAAATGCATGCCGTAGTCCCTCTATTAAAGGGGAAATCTACTCCACTAATACAAGTCATGAAACTTCTATACATTTTGTGACAGCTTTCCAGTGGGTAAAGATAACCGAAGAGGTCTGTTGTATCTATCTGTCTATACTGTCATGACAAACGATATATAGTTTTTACATTAACTTATTATGCAGTCAGATTACATTAAAGCAAAGGAATTTTTCTTGACTGTGTCACCCTTTCAGTGTAGCCATGTCTGTTATATTAGTAAAAAGTTAGTCTACCTTTTCAGGACTTTTGAGCGGGTTTAGAGAGGTCATTATGCTTAAAGGTTTACACAACCTGGCAAGTCCGGCCAACCTGCAGACTGGCATTGCCCTTTGCCACAGTAAGCAGGTAAAGTTGAATGTGATATGTTTTTAACTGCTGAATTGATTGTGCAATTTTATGTAAATGTCAGCTATATCACTACTGAGGTAAAAATCTACCTAGCCAACCAGCCTGCCCCAAAGAGAGCATTGCTTTATGAGTTTTGTTGTTGAGTTGTATTTCAATAGATTTTCTCAACAACTGTGTTGTCGCTGGTTGTTAAAAGTATGAAATGCGGTGACACTACCAATAATGTTGTCATATATTTGGATTATCTTACATTGAAAGTTTAAGGTTATAACTGGAGGTGAAAACGTGCAGTGATTTTATAGTTCAGTATTGTGTGGACTACCCCTTGTGTGGACAATTTGGTCCTAGTTAGAACCTTTTGAATTCTAAAAAACAGCTAGAGATCTGAAACTTTCAGGGAACACTGATGGAATACACACAGAATAGTATCTCAGAATTTTGCTTTAAACGTTCTGAATGATTTCTCTATGAATGTTACCTCTGAATGTTGTTTTTCTGAATACAAGCTTTTATGCCTGTTTGAGACTGGGAATGTCCCAGAAAAATTTCTGGAACATGCACAGAAGCATTGTGCACAGGTCATCTGATGTAATTGTGCCAAGCTTTAGTTGGATTGGTTGGAACTGAATGGTGTCAGAAAGTGACCACGCTCGGTTTAGCTCAGTGGACTGTTTTATTAGGGCCAAAATTCATTAATAAGTCAGAATTGTTGTTATTAGTAAAATGATCTGTAGGCTTTTGGCGGACGGAAACTCTGACCTGGGCAGTAGATTGTAAACTATTCCCAAAATATCCAGTCACAAATATTTCTCTCTCCTACACACACTTACACACACACAATCTCTCTCTCTTACGCATACACACACAATGCTACACTCTACTGACTGAATGACTGAAAATGTGCTGTCGTAGGGTGAATAAATTAGTAGTGTGTAGTTTAGTTCTAAAAATAAATAGGGAGACCAGAAGTCTCCAGGAGGAAGGAAAGGTTTCCCCAAGGAACAAGGCTATTCACATATAGGTGATGAGGTTATGGGTAGTGTAGGTGGAGGACTAGCTTTAGAGGAAGGGTTACTTTGGCGAAAACATGGAGAACTTTTGGTCCCACCCTTATGGTCCCCACAAGGATAGAAAAATACATGTATTAGTGGATGGCATGTATTTATTTTTGGCCAGCCGGATTCCAGTGGACTTAAAACATTGTGTATCATGTGTGCGTCCTTCTGTGTGTTGTTATGTGTAAACCTTTTTTCCCCCCATGTGTTCTAACGTGTGTGTGTTGGTCATTTGAAGTAGCCATGACCAAAGGGTTGCTCTGTACTTTGTGAAGTTATCAGAGGGGGTTGTTTCCGATTTGTACCCTTACTCTCTCTTCCAACCCTCCTCAAAACCCTTTTTCTCCTCTCTGGTCTGCCCAGCCGGCGGTTCCCAGGCTCCGGTGACAGGTCCTTTAACGCCTGTCACTGGTGTCTGCTCAGCTCCCTTGATGTTGTCTGTTTTATCCCTTGTTGTCTCTGTCTGAGGAAGCTTAGGGGTTAACATGAAACACCTCTCTTCCGGGGCTAGCAGAGGTCATGAACTCATCTTCAAGCAGATACAGGCAGACACTTGGGTGTCCCCCAGCTCTAACAGAAATGTCAGTTTTAATGTTTTGAAATATAAATAGGACTCTTCTTGTTTTGAATTATTCAGTGGGGTCTGAATCCCATGAACATTTTGTAACCCAATACATCCCACATAATGGTGTGGGATGTATGCTCATTCAACAGAACGGGGTGTTCTGTTGAATGAGCGGTGCAGGTGTCTTGCAGCAACTTTTGAACATTTTCCACAGAAAATGAAAGAATGGAAAAGTATGACAACACTACATGTTATCTCTCAAAATCTAAATCTACCATAATGAGTTCTTTAGAACTGGGGGAAGAAAATGTTCAACATGAAAGCCAACCTGTTCAGCAGGTAGCCTGGCAGAACCTTTCAAGATGAAATGGTAGTGTCTAGTCTGCTGTAGGTATGTTACATTTCAGTGCTGTTAATTTGCAAAATGTGTTGCCAGGATTACATATAAAATGATATTTCAAGTCTGTCCTATGACAAAAAGCTAGCCAACTTTATATGGTAGGCCTTTGTTATGCAGTTTTCCAGATCGGACCTCAACTGGTTTAGTCACCCTAATTTTGTCCCTGCTGCAAGGATCAACAAACCGACACAAAACCCAAACACGATGAATGCTTTTAAACACACACACATCTGATTCCGACAAGATCCGCCTTAGTGGGGGTTAATGTGAAACAGCTCTCATTTGGGGCTTTTAGGGGTCACGACCTGCCTTCTTACCATCAACACTATCACCATACGCTCATACACACAAACAAACCCAAAGATGACAAAAATGCATGCAAAAGCCGCACAGACTTGAACAAGAGACCCAACCTCATGTGTTCTTCTTGTACATAACCAAATCTGACCCCTCACTGACCCATGTGAGATGCTAATCTAGCCCCCCCCACACCCTTCTGTCCATATGATCTCCTCTATCCCCCTGCGGTACCGCAAAATGCCCACCCACACTCCGCTGACCCTCCCAGGCCCTGCCCAGCCCAGACCACCCTAGCCCAGACCACCCCCACCCCAGCTTACCCTAGCCCAGACCAGCTCAATGTATAGGTGGAGAGGAGAATCTCTACTCGTTCCTGGCCAGTAACTTGGCTTTATGGTTTTACGATTATGAGGAACAGGTAACCAGATGTTTATAGGACTGACCTCTGTCTTAATGTCTGGGAGAAGCCTCAGGGACAGAGAGAGAAAGAGGGAGGGTGCCTCTGTGCTTGTGTCTTTCTGGCAGAAATTACACCATGTGCCCAGGGACATAGCCTGCTGTGAGGTAATTATAAATAAATACGTATGTCTATCAACATATTTTCAATAAAAACCAATAGGTGCATAAAACCATATAATTAGGAGTTAAAAACATCTGGTCTATCCTGGAGCTGCATCTTAAATTACTCTCTAATTGGTGGGTGATTATCTCAGTGTTGATTGGGATAGCTGCTCAAGTTTACTGCCGGCCGGGATCAAGCAATACAGCCACCGTCGAACTGACCTGGCATTAATCAAGGTATGTGACTAGGACAGCTAACAATCATGAATTAACCCAGGGTCAGGGACATTGCTTGGCCTATTTTTAAATTTGTTCGCTTCCCCCTTAAAAAAATGTGTCAGTATATTTTCTGTATGTAACTTCAGATTTTCTTTTTTTAAATTGTATAGAATCGTACGAGTTCTGTTACCTGAAATTAGCTCCCTTCTGTAAATACCACATCTAATCTGTTCTCGGCCGTTTCTAGTGGTCGGACAACTAAACCATATCATGTTCCTAATGTAAATGTACTAGAAAACAATTTTTTTTATAGAAATGTATGGAGGTTAAAACATTTTCTCTGCATTTTTCTGATTAAGTATATTCTAATTATGTGATCCCAAGACGAGGCACAAGACCAATGCGAAATAATGCAAAAGTTGTGTTTGTGTCTATGTGTTGGCATATTGTTAGCCTGTGCCAAAACATAAGATTCTCTGATGTCTCTTTTTGTCAGAAGTACCCATGTGTAGTGTGTTTGTGTGTCTTCTGTCTCTTCTTCGCTTGTTGTGATTGCAAGTCGGGTTGGCAGATGCCTCTGTTGTTTTTGCGTCAGGCTCTATGTAAAAATACGGAACGGCCATTTAATGTCTCTGTAAACATTATTTGAAGCAGACCCTTCGTCAAGCGTGCGTCACACAGCAGGACAGAAGCAGGAGAAATGGTCTGCACGCTGTGACGTGTTGTTTTCACAGGGATTTCACATTGTGAAGTTTCCCTTTAAGATAATATAATGGTCTGTTTAATGCACATCTGTGTGGCGTTGCACACAGGGCAGAGTTCTGGTCCGGTTCTTGTGGTTCCTGTGTTATTCGGCGGTGTTTGGTAAGGCTGCTGCCATACTAGAGAGCGGCAGATTAGCAGTAGAATGTGGAAGTGATGGGGTACCAGTGTCAAGATGGGGCTGGTGGTGACAGGGTAAAATGGTGGTACTCTATGGGCTGGTTTCACAGATTAAGGCTAGTCTACGATTTAAAAAAACAACCTCAATTAAGTTTTCTATTGGACAAATTGTTTTTATTAGATTAGTCTTAATCAGTGTCTGTGAAACCGGCCCTATAACTCAGGGCCCCGGTCCACCAAAGAGTGTCTTTTCACAGAGCTTTGTCTCTGTTCCTGATCTAAACACATGCGCATTACTCAGTTGCAGCGACATACGGTAAATAAAGGAAGTGGGCAAAGAGATAGGCACCCTGCCACACACACCTACATTGGAATACACAGCAAATCCAGGGAACAGTGAGGTCTGCTACAGCCTCCTCCTTCTCTTCTCTCACAAGGCCATGGATGTAAACACACCACGGACACGGACGTGACTGAACGCTGATGTCTCCGCGCTCGTGTGTGCTTGCATTGGATTTGATTAGCCTTCATAGCATGCTCTAGATGTGTGTGTGTGTGTACAGACTGTGTTTTCTCAGATTATTAGGTGGCTTCGCTTTATTGAACAGGTAGACCGGCATCATGGCAGTCGGTTAGTGTTTGATTAAATGCTAGACTGGGCAAAACAAGTGTCCTACGTGCGAATAATTGTGTGCCAAGTTCCACAGTACCATGTGTTGTGGTTTGCAGAACGTCATCTTAGAACATTCTAGACACCTCTGCATGGGCGGGCTGATGCCGCTGACAACAAAGCACCTGTCCAATAGTATAGTTTCAGAGGGCACGGCATCACCAACACTGGACAATTGGGGAGTTTTAAAAAAATTGCCTGGTTCGACGACTGTCCCGGCTTGAAGTTCCTGTTGCGTCAATCGTACAGGCTGGTTCTGAGCCATCATACCAGGTGCTGGCCAGTGGTGTGGGGAATGTTTTTCTGGCACACACTGGGTCTCTTGATACCCTTTTAACAGCATGAACACCGGGCTGTGTCTGAACACTGGTTGCTCACCAGGTGCGTCAATGAATGGCCACGGTTTAGCCTTCATCACATGAATCCCTCCAGCGGGATAACAAGCCATGTCACAAAGCACGCATTGTTTCGGAGTGGTTCGAGGAACTTGACAGCGAGTCCGCAGACCTCAAACTAATAGAGCGTTGTTTGTATGAGTTGGAATGGGCTGTTTGCAGAAAGAATGTACCGCCACCAAATCTACAGCAGCATGATGTTGTCCACTCATCTTTGAGCAACATTGCTGTGGAACGTTTCCAACACCTTGTAGAATCTATTGCCCGAAGAATTTTGGCTGCTCTGGAGGGAAGGGGGGGGTTTGTTTGACCAATGACTAGATGGGTTTATCGAATAGAAAAATCCTTCTTACCCATACTGTCCTACTCCCGAGTCGCTAGTCCCAGTGGTGGCATCTGGGCCTGAGGCCTCGTCCTCTATGGCTGCTGATGTCTGTTATGGAACTGCATTATAATTGAATACTTCTGCTTTTTTCCCATCTCTGGCCATCGTAGCCAGGCTTTTTTCCAGTTGAAACACACTCTACTCCCCCGCTGTGTACTTGTCGGTAAATACTTCTTGGTCAAGGAATCGGTCTGAAAGGAAGCAAACCGGGTGTGAGGTCCAACCTGCTGTGGAGTTGTTGCAATGAGGCATGGCTGTGCATTAAATGACACGTCTCGATCCTCAACTCTCACGAACCAGCTGTGGGGTTGCCGCAATAAGGCGTGACTTATACTGTATTTGCCTTGGGGGTGTGCGAGTGAGAAAAGTGAAAGATTTCTTTAGATGTTTTGTATTCATCTTTATTAATTGGTCACTAAGTGCAATGATTGTCTGCCCAGTGCTACCTGTGTGACGTTGCGCATGCCAGTGCACGTGTGACCAGTGCACGTGTGACCGTCAGCATGTGTGTGCCCGGACGGGAGCCACGTCGCCCGGCAGACTGTTGACATGGGAACGCGTGCGCCGTCTAATTAAAACTTGCTCTCTGAGGAGCCATGACGGGCCAGCCAGCAGGGCCCGACGGAGCATAGCGGAGGATAAGGGGAGACGGGCCGCTTGGCAGCTCATCTGAAGGCCCCGTCAGCTGGTCTCAGACGCTGCCACAGCTGGCCACTCCAACTCCGCCACGCCAACAGTCCTGGCCTTTCTTCCCCAGCTCAGGAACGTGATGCGTCACTGCTAATTCCCTTCTAATGAACTGGAGAGTTGGAGTGTAGCGGCATTCTCATTACACACACATGCGCGTGCGTGCACACACACACTCTTTGGGGGGCTTAGCAGAGTTATTGCAGATATGTACCCCTACGGAGCTAGACCAGGATGTGCTGTTATTGACCATGCCACTAAGTAGTCAGACCATTTGACTAGTTAGTGTGCTTGCTTCAGCAAGCCACACTACTATTATCTCACATAGGCATATATATATATGTATATATATATATATATATATATATACATATATACAGTGGGGAGAACAAGTATTTGATACACTGACGATTTTGCAGGTTTTTCAACTTATAAAGCATGTAGAGGTCTGTATTTTTATCATAGGTACACCTTAACTTTGAGAGACGGAATCTAAAACAAATAAATATATATTTTTTATTATAGCCACCCTAACTCCTCCTACAGTTCTTGCACTACAAAGACATGCCAGGTATCAAAATGTGCAATTGCATTGCTATTGTTTTGCATAAGGTTTAGTTGCAAGGTTTAGGACATATTCATGTTTTTATGGCAATAACATAGCGACACTGGACGATGGCACACTAAACAAAGTTTGCAAGTAATGCTAGCTAGCTAGCTACCGTTTATGCTGTGACGTTTATTGAAATGTCACCGACTTCGACCATGGGACTTACTTCGTCAAAGGTAAGGCTGAAGTTATTTTGCTACCTTTTTGATAGCGATTCTGTAATTCTGTGATTTGGTGATTATGTTTTATGTTTAACTTACTGCCAGTACACAGCTGGGCACCGTATACAGCTGGTGCGACTGCAAGCACACTTTACAATTTCCCCAGAAATTGTTCCTAACTTTTTGTTGCCAAGCTGGCTAGAGAAGTAATGGACCAATACTCATCTTAACTCATGCCTCTGAGCAGCTCAGCAATAGTCCTGGTCAGGGTTTCTTTTCTACAGGTTCATTTGAAGCTGTGGGCTTAGGTTATATCAGACGTTATGATGTTAGTAAAGTGGGAGTCGATGATGTTGATGGCGTTGATTCCATCAATGGCGTTGATTCCGTCAATGGCGTTGATTTCGTCAATGGCGTTGATAGCATAGCTGGCGTTGATAGCATTGATGGCGTTGATAGCATTGATGGCGTTGATAGCATTGATGGCGTTGATAGCATTGATGGCGTTGAGAGCATTGATGGCGTTGAGAGCATTGATGGCGTTGAGAGCATTGATGGCGTTGAGAGCATTGATGGCGTTGATAGCATTGATGGTGTTGATAGCATTTATAGTCTTAGTGCCATTCCATGTCCCACAGGTTTCACCATTATACTGCATAGCTTTCTAAGCCCTCTGATGCATGTCTTTGATTAATAAAGCTGTGCTACTCTCAATAACAATGCTCCTAACTGAGAAGTGTTCATTTGTAAAAACATCTTGTATTGTACATTGACGGCCAGGCCTTGTTCCAGTGTGTTTGTTCACAATGCCACATTACTCAATGCTCTTTTGCTTTTCAACCATTTTCTTTATTGTTTTCACAGTTCTTGAACCATAACTCTTTAATCTTGCCAAACCCCAAAGCTGAAAATGTTGCTCATTATTTAATGTTATGTTGCTTTTTACCATTTTCTTCAAATGTTTTCACAGTTCTTGAACCATAACTCTTTAACCTTGCCAAACCCCAAAGCAGAACCATTTTGACTCCATGACATAAGTTTAGCAAATAAGATGCACTTCTATAAATCTCCATAACACCCCAGACTGTGATTTCTTTCCAAAATGTCTGCCAATGTGTTGTACTGTATTTAACTATGCCCGTTCCACTGGAGCAGAACTAGATCACAACATTACCGTAGACAATAAAAGCCTGCTGAGTCTATTTGTTATCCCCTGAGATTCCGGAACCCATTGTGGTAAGCAGTCTGTTGCCATTCCGTTCTAAAATCCTAAATTCCTGTTTAATCACTTTTGGATCTGGATTATTTCTCCCTCAAATCCTTCCTTTGACGTGGCAACCTAAAACTCTGTGGGTCTAAGCCAGAAGTGTGCCTGAATCTCTTAGCTGTGTCTAAGCCATCAAGGCTGTGGTCAAAAGGAGCCCATCGAGTGGGGCATTTCATTCACCACCTCAAACCTTCGCCCATGCATTTGTTTTCAAGGCCACTTCCTTTCGAAAAGACAAGAGTCTAGCTTCCCCAAGGTGTATGCGAGAGAGTGGGAGCCAGGGAGAGCGAAAGGCAGAGCTGGCCACAGATTGATACACAGAGAAAAGCATAAATGAACACAAAAAGCGTTCCTCACACTGGGCGGAAAATAACTGAAAAGGGACATGGAATGAGAACAGAACATTGGGGAACACTAGGTCCTAGTGTTTCCCTGGTCCAGCCTTTGGGCCTGACCATCTGTGGACAGTGTGTGACCGACTGTGAAGCTGTACTGTTACCCGGCTCTCCGACATGATGCTGCATGTGTAGCCAGGTTGGCCTTGCACAGATTGGCCATAGATAACAGAAGCCGGTGCTGAGTACTACAACAGCACTGAGTCTGTGAAAGGTGCCTTTCAGTGATAATCAGTAATACAATTCAGTCAACACTTCCTTCAGATTGGCCTTCCAGGACCTGTCAAGTTAATTAACCAGACTTGTTGCTGTGCTTGGTTTAGAGGACGGGGCTAATCTTAAAAAGGCACCTGACCTTATTATTCTGTTACTTACCTGAATGTCAGTGTGTGTGTGTGTCTGTGTGTGTGTGTTTGTGATAGCATACTTTCGGTTGGGCCCGCTCGAGTTTCTGGTCATTTTCTGATGGTCTTTCTTTTGCTCTAAGATTAACAGCTGCTGATAGCCCTGCTGTTGGACCTCACCTGGATTGTTCTCTCTTTCTCATTCTCTCTCCACCATGTCTTTCGTCTGTCTGTCTCTTTACTCAACCTCCCTGATTCAGACTACTGTAGTAACCCGAATAATTCACCAGTCTACTTATGGAACTGTCTTATAGAACAAACACTGCCAGTATACACCAGTTTTCTGTCATAATGGGTTTCCCAGCACTCTGGAGGACATCAGGTTACCACAGCAAGGATAGTAAAAGGAAAATACCCAGAAAGTCAAAAACCATTTCTATACTATGTGCATAATACAATAGTTAAACTTGGAGGTTGGTTTTAGAATTTGGGTTATGTTTAGGGTTTATTTAGGTTGTTAGGGTAAGGTTACGGTTTTGAGAAGAAATGGGTTTTTAATGGGAATTCTTGGGATCTTCACAAGGATAGCCAATTATATGTGTTTTTGTTGAAAAGGAAATATTTGACTCATGATGGAATCAGATGTCTTTTGCCTCCAAACTATGTTCTTTGTGTTTTGGTGGAAATGTTCTCAGATGGCTCTCTGCCCAGTAACTGCTGAACAGTCTCTATATGTTTTTTGTATAAACCCTTTCATTCTTTGCCGTGGAGACGCTTTAGATGCTTTAGAGGTGGAATTACAGATCCATTTGGGACTGAAAGTTCACTTCCCATTATCCAGTAGTTAGGTGGAGGTATGTCGTGGCCCAAAGCACTTAGGACAAAAATAACAAAATAGCCAAAATGAAAGTAAGAAAAGGAGAATGGTCATTGTGAGTGAGTCTTTGACAGACGTTGTGTGAGTGTGTGTGTGCTGGGAGCATGCTTCCCTGCTCCACTGACTCCCCCACATTGGGCTCAAGAGGGCTTACCTCTGGATTAGTGTGTTTGGTCTGATCTTGGGTGGCAGTGCCGTGCTGTGCCCGACCTCATGAGCACAGTGAAAACACATCTGTTTTACTATCGTTTTGGGGACGTATTCCCAATCAAATCCTAGTTTCCCTAACCTCAGCCTTATGACCTTAAACCTAACCCTAACCTCTTAGTGGCCACAGACAATTGCTCTCTCCTTTTACTTCCTGACTGATTCTTCTCTAGTTTAGCATTTTGCTAGTGTCCTGGTCACTACGGATAGCCAAAGGTGGTACCTGCAGCCTATTCAGGTTGCATAGGCAGTCCTCCAGGATGCTCCTCCATACGTGCCTTTGCAAGAAGGTTTGCTGTGTCACCAATTACAGTTGCAAGAGCATGGAGGAGATACCAGAATACGGGCCATTACACGAGTGGAGCTGGACTGAGCCTTAGAAGGGCATCAATCCAGCAGCAGCCCCTCCGGGTTGCCATGTCCAGTCAGCCACGTGTCGTTAGTACCCTCCGGGTTCCCATGTCCTGTCAGCCACGTCTTGTCAGTACCCCTCTGGGTTCCCATGTCCAGTCCGCCACGTGTCGTTAGTACCCCTCTGGGTTCCCATGTCCAGTCAGCCACGTGTCGTTAGTACCCCTCCGGGTTCCCATGTCCAGTCAGCCACGTGTCGTTAGTACCCCTCCGGGTTCCCATGTCCTGTCAGCCACGTCCTGTCAGTACCTCTCTGGGTTCCCATGTCCAGTCCGCCACGTGTCGTTAGTACCTCTCTGGGTTCCCATGTCCAGTCCGCCACGTGTCGTTAGTACCCCTCTGGGTTCCCATGTCCAGTCAGCCACCTGTCGTTAGTACCCCTCAGGGTTCCCATGTCCAGTCAGCCAGGTGTCATCAGTACTCCTCTGGGTTCCCATGTCCAGTCCGCCACGTGTCGTTAGTACCCCTCTGGGTTCCCATGTCCAGTCAGCCAGGTGTCATCAGTACTCCTCTGGGTTCCCATGTCCAGTTAGCCAAGTGTCGTTAGTACCCCTCTGAGTTCCCATGTCCAGTCAGCCTGGGGGAACCCTGAACCCCCCCACACACACACACTTCTCTCCAAATCCTCTCCTCCTTCACTCATTCCCTGCTGCTGCTAGATCAGCCCGTTCCCATCTCCATTTGTCAAATTGCTCTCATGGTCTTTTTTCTGTGTGCTGATTTGGTGTTTTCTCACATTATCCCCCTGGAAAAATGTACATAAAACAAACAAAGTCAATAGTTTGGCTGTATCACAGATAACGGCTTCTGTTTACTCCCGTTGTCACGCTTCACCTGGTGGGGCTGGTGTGCATTTTCCCACACTACTACAAACACATGGGTGTGCACAGACACGGACACACACACACTTTAGGAGCCTTAATGGAGAGACGGAGCAGTGGACAGTAGTAGTGATGTAGTTCATGGTCTTGAATGAGCAGGAAAACTATCGGACGCCATTCATGCTCTTCATTCATGCTCTTCACTATTACATAAACGTACAGCTTTTGGGAAGTTCTCAGACACCTTCACCTTCTCATGTTGTTGTCACAAGTGTGTATGAAGTATGAAAAAAATGAATTAATTGCACAATTTGCTGCTCTTTTGGGCAAGGAGGAACAAGATGTGCACTGCCAGAGCCCTACAAAATGACCTCCAGCGGGCTACTGGTGTGCATGTTTCTGACAGATTCCATGAGGGTGGTATGAGGCCCCACATCCTCTAGTACAGGGGTGGCCAAATATTTTGGCTCGGGGGCCACATCAGGATTTTGAAATGAAATGGAGGGCCACATTTGTTTTTGTAATTTGTTAATCATAATTGATTTGGAGGCCAGAAAAGGGCAAAAGTTAAAACATACATTACATATGTACAGTAGATCCCGTATAAGGTGTAAATAGTTAAAATTCTGACTCAGATGTATAAGAATGGGCTGGTGAGTTGGTTTTTTAATTCCCCCCAAAATAATTTTATTACATTCTGTGGGCCGGATGGGACAGCCTCGCGGGCCGCATTTGGCCCTCGGGCCGTAGTTTGCCCACCCCTGCTCTAGTAGGACCTGTGCATCCCCTGTGACAGATGTGAAAGAGTCTGGAGACACCGTGGTGAACGATATGCCACCTGCAACATCATCCAGCATGACCGGTTTGGTAGTGGGTCATTGATGGTCTGGGGAGGCATATACTTAGGGTCACACAGACTTCAAAGTACCCTGACTGCTGTTAGGTACCAGGAACAAATCGTCAGACCTATCGTCAGAACTTAGGCTGGTGCAGTGGGCCTTGGGTTCCTCCTGGTGCAGGACAGTGCCCGGCTTCATATGTGTAGGCAGTTCCCAGGCCAGAATCAAGTTAAGAGCTTCTAGGACGTTATGCGTCACGACCAAGTATTGCCTCAGGCTGTCCAGGGGTTCACTGATGCGCTGATCCAGGTCTGGGAGGAGATCCCCCACCGACACCATCCACCGTCTCATCAGGAGCATGCCCAGACGTTGTCGGGAGTGCATACAGGCACGTGGGGGCCATAAACACTATTGAGTCACTTTATGAATTGCCATGATGGAATTCACACAAGTTTGAACGGCCTGTGTTTTTAATTATTTACATAGATTTTCGTTGTGAGTTGAAATTGTGATACCCTAATGTCTGTGTGCTGTGGATCATTCAGAAGAATACGGACAATTTTCTGAAAGGCTTTTTTAGAAACCCTTCCACCTATCTACCTAACAGCCTTTTGCCTCCAGCGATCCCTCCTTCTTCCTCCCTCACTTTCTGTGTGTCTTTCTCGGTCACTCCGTCTATCCCATGTGTTGAATAACTCAGACCGTGACTCAGGCCTTGCTCTGTTGTCCCAGAGGGCCTGTCTTTTGGAGCTAAGTGGTTCCGTCACTTAGCACTAACCCTGGCGCTGTTACTGGACGTCCTCTGGACAATACTGTATAGAGAGTCTGTACTGGTGACGAGACTATGGAAGTGTGTGTGTGTGTGCGTGTTTGAAACATGAATGTATTTAAGCCATAGTTTCCTGTTTTTACACTTAAGCCTGTTTTCCTAATTTTGAGCTGATAACTCCAGAGTCCATTATCCATAAATCTTCTTAAAGTATGGCTCAACAGGCAGGAGGCCTGCCAACCTTGCGTCACTGAGCCTCCGCTCTGGGGGGGCTGGAGAACCAGGTGAGGCCGGATGCTGGCCCTGGTTCTTCTTTAGTCTTCTGGCTCGTCGTTGCTGGCAGAGGTTGTCGTGACTTTGTGTTGACTGGTGTTCTGCATACGTTGGACGTTGTTATCGTGGGGTCCAGCCTCAGGGAGGTGCACAATCTGGATCTGGGGGCTCTCCTCTGACCGCTACATGAAGCAGGTCTTTGCTGACAAGCTGCCTGAAGGGGCTATAAGATTTCTACCGTGTTACTAGCATAAAAATAAGCAAATGTGACCAGGCATCTGCAGTTAATGTTTTGTTTAAAATTATTTATCTTTCTTTTTCAAAACAAAATATTTTTAGTTACTTAGTTACATATTTCCCATTTAATCCATTTAAACTTTCTCGCCAATTTTGATCAGTTTTAATTTACTTTTACTCCCTTTAGACACTCACAGTACCATCCTTCAACCCATTCCTCTCTAAACTAGACATGTTGTGTTTTTGTATAGAGGCTTCTACATTGATTCTACCTCATACCCCTTTAAAGCATCAGCCCTTTGCGTTATGCCTAAACAACTAACTTCTACAGTTTTTTACTCCTAGGTTTTTTGTCAGTGAAACATTTTTTTTTTCCTTCATTCTGAATTTGTGGTCTCAAAGTATGTGTGTATTCTGTGTTTCACTTTTAATGCTCATTTTGTTATTTAATAGTGTAAATGTTTGTGGGCTTGCTTTGATTGATATGTTGCTATTCCTCCTAATGACTAGCTACAGTAAATGTGCAATTACTTTGTCATTATTTGGTAACATATTGCTGACAGAGGATATATGCATTTCTATCTTAAGTCAATGGTGTTGAATCACAACAGTACAGATGTCGCTCATGAGCTGAACATTTGCCCCATCTATTGGTCCTTGATGGAAACACATTCAGTTCGCTGCTCTGTATGATTTTGGTGATATTTTGCTGCTACTTGACTATCTTCGTTCTCTCTGTCTGATTTCCCTCTGTTCCATTCTTAGCACCCTGATGCCTTTGTTTGATCCTGATACCGGTCTCCTCATCGTCTCAGCCAAGGTATCACCCTACCTAGTTTACTCCTAACCAGATTTGTATATAGCCATCTAGCTACGTCTTGCCTTATACTATTTTTGTTAACACACACATTTCTCTTCCTTAGGGAGATAGTTTCATTGACTGCTTTGAGGTGTCTGCTAGTGAGCCATTCCTTTCCCAAGGTAAAGTAAAATCATCAATAACTCCTCAAACATTTCCCTGTTTGAATGAAAATTAACTTTTCAAATGTTGTCTTTCCCCCACCTGTCCCATCTACTACCTCCATCTGTTTTTTCTACTTCCTCCTCCTTTCCTGTCTACTTCCTCCTCTTGTATTTTTTACTTCCTCCTCTTGTCCTGTCTTATTCCTTTACCTTTCCTGTCTACTTCCTCACCCTGTCCTGTCTATTTCCTCCATCTGTCTTCACTGCTTCTTCCGTCCTTCCTTTGGTCCTGTATATTTCCTGTTCCTGTCCTGTCTACTACCTCCTTCTGTCTTCACTACTTCCTCCATCCTTCCTTTGGTCCTGTCTATTTCCTCTTCCTGTCCTGTCTACTATCTCCACCTGTCTTCTCTACTTCCTCCTCCTGACTTCTGTAATTTCTTCTCCTGGCCTGTCTACTTCCTCCTTCTGTATTCTCTACAACCTCCTCCTGTCCCGTCTCTTGTTGTGTCTTTCTCTTCTTCAGTGAGCCACTGCATGACAGACGCACCGACGCGTGGCGTTGCCGTGGTACCAAAAGTTGTGTTGGACGTCTTGTCCTGTGAGGTCATGCGGGTCTTGCAGCTGACGGACAGCTACATTGTGCCGATCAACTACCACGTCCCCCGCAAGGTCTGGTACCGGTCATGCCTGACCTAGATTGACCTGTCATTTTCTATAATAGTATTTACACTATAAGCATTTCGCTCATGTTGCGCTGATGTTGTGTGTTTGGACGCATGTCAATCCAGTCAGGGCAGGAGTTCCATGCCGACCTGTACCCGGAAACTGTGGGTCGAACTGCAGCCATGTCAGCT
This sequence comes from Novumbra hubbsi, assembly GCA_016801125.1. Taxonomy (NCBI): domain Eukaryota; kingdom Metazoa; phylum Chordata; class Actinopteri; order Esociformes; family Umbridae; genus Novumbra; species Novumbra hubbsi. Next base: position 80,974 of record JACXGK010000070.1, read on the forward strand.
GAGGAGTGGTGGAAGGGGGGCGATAAACAGGTAACACCATCCCCCTCCTCCATGTACCTCTATACACCGTTCCTGCTCCGGGGCGGTTTCCGCTCACTCACTAGTCGGTGGGCTTTGATCTGTGCCAAAGATTTGCACTCATCCAACCACATGTGCCTTCACAGGTTGAGAGGGTCAGTGTCGACCCAACCATGCGTCCAAAGCCTAAGAACACCGGGCCAGCCAATCAGACGCCTGCGAAGAAAGATGTTCCCACCAGGAAGAGCAAAGATGTGAGAGTTCATTCTCCATTTTCTTAATGCCTCACCTTTATTCATCACTCAGTGTTAGCATCGCAAACATTACAGATAGAAGAATTTGCGTCTAGTATTTCTCTTCAGATGATTCATAAACAGTAGAGTACAGGAGAGTACATCTAATCTGATGTATTTTAAGTAGCTTCTTTACAAAAGCAGTTGTCACAAAGTGCTAAAACTCCACCCAGCCTTAAACTAGGAAGAAATATACTACATATCCTGATGGGCCAAGTCAGTGTTTTTGCATAATTAAAAGACTAGCAGGTCAATAAAGGCAAGGTTGATGTGATCAGAGACAGGACTAGGACAGTTAGGTGGGGTGTGGGCTGAGACAGGACTACAACAAGACTGGGACATTTAGGTGGATGTGGGTTGGGACAGGTCATGGACAGTAAGGTGGGGTGTGGGCAGAGACAGGACTGGGAAGGTTAGGTGGGGTGTGGGCTGGGAAAGGACTGGGACAGTTAGGTGGGCTGTGGGCTGGGACAGGACTGGGACAGTTAGGTGGGGTGTGGGCAGAGACAGGACTGGGACAGTTAGGTGGGCTGTGGGCAGAGACTGGACTAGGACAGGACTGAGACATTTAGGTGGGGTGTGGGCTGGGACAGGTCTGGGACAGTTAGGTGGGGTGTGGGTTGGGACAGGACTGGGACAGTTAGGTGGGGTGTGGGCTGGGCTGGGACAGGTCTGGGACAGATAGGTGGGGTGCGGGCAGAGACAGGAATGGGACAGATAGGTGAGGTGTGGGCAGAGACAGGACTGGGACAGTTAGGTGGGGTGTGGGCTGGGACAGGAGTAGGATAGGACTAGGACATTTAGGTGGGGTGCGGACCGGGACTGGCCTGGGACAGAACTAGGACAGTTAGGTGGGGTGTGGGCAGTGGCAGTGGCAGAGTCATCCGGCAACACAACCAGGAGAATTTCAGGCAGAGACAGCTTTAAGTCATTTGGGCCAGATGGATCTCACGTCTTCCTAAGGTCAAACAGGACACCAGGAATGTTACAGAGAGCATTCCTAGAATTCCAACACTCCCTGGCCAGACAACACTTAAGAGTAGAGAAAGGGATTTCTGCTTTGTGTCCATCTTATTGTTATTCCTCTGCAGAAAGCCTTCCAATCCACAGGTGATATGGTTATTATGTTATTGGTCATTATGGTATTGTTCATTATGGTATTGGTCATTATGGTATTGGTCATTGTGTTATTGTTCATTATGTTATTGTTTATTGTGTTATTGTTCATTATAGCATATTTCATTATGTTATTGTAAATTATGGTTTTGTTCATTTTGTTATTGGTCCCCTCCAGGAGACTCCAGGCCCAGGTTGCTCTACCTCCAGTAGTCCCCTGAGCAGCCCCAGCAACAGTGCTGCTCCTTCCCGCTCCCCTTCCTCCACCTCTGGCCTCTCGTCGGGCTGCCTCCCCAGTCCCAGCCAGAATGTCAAAGCCATCAGCAGCCTGTTGGGTAAGGCGGTATTTGAATGGTTAGAACTGTAGTCTGAAGCACACACAGCCGTGTGAAGGAGGGGTGCTAAAGCCCACCCTGACAATATTCCTGAAGGTCAGTTTTATCTTTGCATTGTCTGCTATTTGCCCTATGGATTAGCTTCCTTTGCGGTCACGCGGTCTGAACAACGGAACAAACACGGTTGGGATGTTGAGATGCCCTGCCACTCCACTAAGCCATCCCTGATCAGAAAATTTTCTTGCAACTATGCACACACACACATACCCCCTGACACGTGTTATTACCTTGCAACATCAGCAATTCACACACACACACACACACACACATCCTTACCCATTGGTCACATGATGGAGTTGTTTTTGGAACACAGCAGAACCCTTTCCCGTAATGCTCTGTTATATATCAGTATGTTATATAATATTTGACAGTGTCCATCTCAATACTTGGTAAGGCTTTCTCTCTCTCTCTCTCTTTCTCTCTCTCTCTCTCTCTCTCTCTCTCGATATGCTGTCTTGTGTTTTACATTGTTAGAACATCATACAGTCATAAAGTCACCTACAGAGTGGGACAGAATTTTTTCTAGTCGTTTTTCCTCTAGGGTGTCACATCTCCTTACTCCCACCTCCCTCCCCCCTTCCTCCCTCCAGGGCAGAGCAGTAAGTTTCGTCACCTACAGGGTGTGGTGCTCCACAGGGACACCCACTTCACCAACCTGAAAGGGCTCAACCTCACCACGCCCGGGGAGTGCGACGGCTTCTGTGCCAACCGCCAGCGCGTGGCCGTGCCCCTCGCCATCGCCGGCGGACAGATCGCCGTCTTTGAGGTACCGCTCTGGAAAAGGGGAGTAGACAAGATGTCTCGTAATCCCATGCTCTTTAAGGGTTTTGATAATAGATCAGCGTGATCTTCAGTATGCGGTTGCCGTCATATTATAATGACTTTGTCATCAACAGTTCAAAGCAATAAAAACAAGGGTTTCAGAAGTTGTTAGTTGTTTTGTTAGCAGGAACATGCAGTTCACTTACCAACCTCCTAGCAAACATCACACTCCTCTGTGCCGTAGCCAAGAACATGAAATGAAGTGCAGGGAGTTGAGACCAGCACCCAGTATACCACGTTCACAGAGAGAACACTAAAAAACAACCTCACCATAACATGTGTATCGTTGATGCCCCCCCGTTCAGCTGTCCCAGGCCGGGAAGTTAGCGGACACGGGCCTCCCCACCATCCAGAACTCTGTCAACGTGGCCGACTTCTCCTGGGACCCATTCGACTGTCGCAGGCTGGTGGTGGCGGGCGACGACGCCAAGATCCGCGTATGGCTGGTGCCCGACGGGGGTTTGACTGAGGTCCTGACTGAGCCCAAGGCCATCTTGCAGGGTAAGAGACGCTCCACAGGTGGCCCACATGAATTACGTTCGGTAAATTAAGTTAACGGAATTGGGCTCAGAGCTGGAGGTCTCTGTAATAGTCCAGTGTAAAACATATCAGGCAATGTCAGTACACTTAATGACTGAAAGTAAATTGACTCGAACTGTCACTATAATACGGTGATGCAATTGGTTGCTTGATCGTCATGTAGAATGTGTGTCGCTGAGTTACAAGGTTCACATAGAGTCAAAGACTGTGAGTGACAGCGTTTTTGACCAATCACAAGACACACAGATTCATAGACTGTGAGTGACAGGTGTTTTTGACCAATCACAGGCCACACTGAGAAGATCTACTCCATTAAGTTCCACCCCCAGGCGTCAGGGCTCCTCGCATCCTCCTCCTATGACCTGACTGTGCGCCTCTGGGACCTGCAGTCCGGGCGCGAGATCAAAGTGCTCCGGGGACACAAGGATCAGGTGACGGGGAGGGAATGGGGGCGGGGCATAGCAAAGGGGGCCGATCCTCTGGCTTCGCCATAATGATGATGAATGGATGTTAATTGATTGATTTTATATTGTGTATAAAGAGTCTCGCTTTTCTATCGCAGATTTCTGTCTAGTTTCTCTTCTCACATGTTTGTTGTCTCCTGCCTGCTGCTCAGATATTTGGTTTGGCATGGAGTCCAGATGGCAAACTTCTGGCCACTGTTTGTAAGGATGGGAAAGTACGCATCTACGACCCCCGCAAGTCTGCTGACCCAGTTCAGGTGTGTGATGGAGTGCTGGTCTCTTCAGGGGGGTTCTGTGTTGTTCTGTGGTAACAGTATGTTTTTGTGTCTCTTCAGGGGGGTTCTGTGTTTTTCGGTGGTGGTAACAGTATGTCTATGTGTCTCTTCAGGAGGGTTCGGGCCCTGAGGGCCAGAGAGGGGCTCGTTTGGTATGGGTGTGTGACGGCCGGTACCTGATGGTGTCCGGATTCGACTGGTAAATATGGTTTATAACAATCCAACTTTTATTTTATCTTATTTTTCTGCGACCATTCAGATCTCTTAACCAGCATTTGTTGAAGGCTTTCTGGTCCCTGTTGTTGATAAATAAATTTTTCTGCAGTCGCAGTGAGAGAACCCTGTATCTGTATTCCGCTAAGTCCCTGTCCTCCGGGGCCATCGCCAGCGCCCCCACAGACGTCTCACCCTCCACCCTCATCCCCTTCTATGACCCGGACACCAGCGTCGTCATCCTCACCGGGAAGGTAAACAATGTCAAGTGAACAAAGGGAATTCCCTTAGAATCAAAGGAAATAGTGGTTGACCATCTGTTACTGGCTGACACTAGTAGTTTATCATGATAATGTGTCTCGTGTTACAAAAACCATAGACGGTTGCCATTGACAACACATCACATTCCTCCCCGACACCCATATCAGCAGTCGGTCTGACATGAGGAAACGTACACCACAATGCCGGTTGTTTTTGTTAACCAGGGTGACACACGGGTGTACGTCTTTGAGATTGTACCTGAGGCTCCATATTTCCTGGAGTGTGCCAGCTTCAACTCCTCGGAGCCCCACAAGGTACAGACTTCATGTTTACTGCATTTGGATCAGATTTACTTCAATTTTATCTATATATTCCTTCTTTATAGTTGTTCAAAGACTAAGAGAATAGCACTGCAGCAGTGCCACTGCACTCTGGTTTATTCTTTTATTGCGGCACTCCATTCTTGCCAGGGGTTCTGCAAAGTGTTGTACAAATTGGCTTGGTACTGTCCAGGTCGGTGGGAGGGATGGTCCATTTGGGATGCTTTTATACGTTGCACTCTGGCGACTCTTTGTGGTGGATTGGGTGCCTGCAAGCTAATTATGGCGGTTAAGTGGAGGAAAACATTCCATGAATGATGGTTCCAGGTGACCTCCTGGTTGAGCGATTTGGGTAATAAACATCGCAATGGCTTTGTCGGGTCTTCGACATTCCGAAGACTGCTGGGAGTTGCTCTCGTGTTCCCTGAAGCTTGTCTTGAATATCTTGTTTGTAAATTACTTCATGTGTTTAGGGCTTGGCCTTCTTACCGAAGACCGAGTGTGACGTGCGCGACGTGGAAGTGGCCAGGGGTCTGAGGCTCAGTAAGACCTCCATAGAACCAGTGGCATTCAGAGTCCCCCGCATCAGAGTGAGTCACGGTGCGACACCGCCATCATGTGTACATAAATAATAGGACCAGGCTGCAGCAGTTGCGGTGTCAGCGTACTGTATACTAAGTGAACAGGTCTTCGAAAATTCATTAAGGCTGTAAATAAATGTAATTCTTGACCCGGCTGTCTGCCCCCTTCCTTAACATGGGTTCTCAGAAAGAGTTCTTCCAGGACGATGTGTACCCAGACACAGCTGTGTGGTGGGAGTCCTCTCTGACAGGGTCTGCCTGGCTGGCTGGTTCTGATGGGAAATACCGCTCCATCAGCCTCAAACCCAAAGACATGACCCCAGGTAGCGCTTCTACTCCACTAGGCTTGGCCCAGACCCACAGACCACCAGTACCCAGGTCATGAATTAATGCATTTACCCCATTAAATGCTGACCACAGATCTACTTTCGCTCAGTCCGATCTGAGAAATTGCTAAGTAATCGTCCAGTGTAGCTCACTTGGTAAGAGCTTAGCACACAATGCTAGTGTTTTGGGTTAAATTCCCACTGGGAGTACAACAAAGTACAAAAATGAATGAACATTTGTATGCTTACAGACTAGACCCAATTGTTTATTTGATTAATTCTTTATCTTACAGAACTTTAGGATTAATGGACTTAACAACTGGACCACAAAAACAATAAACCAATGAATTTAGTGGTTGTTCATGTTGTTGTTTTTTTGTTTCTTTTAATTCTATATATCGATCATTGCGAGCTGGTAATGTCAGCCAATCTTGTTTTCATTTCATTAACTTTTTGAAAACTTTTTGAATGTACAAGATAAAGTAACAAAATGCATTTAAACCCCCAAATCTCCCTGAGAAAGTGAACTAAAGAAAAAAGGAAATAAAAAATCTAGATGAATATATGGTGCAAGTAGTTGTTAGTGATTGATGTATACAGGGTTTTCTACATTGGCCCCTCTGTCCATTACAACATGTTTTATTAGATATGTGATGTCCTACTGGTCACTTCATGTACTAATAACTTACGTTTTGAGTGGTCCTAGCCTCCTGAGCAGGCCCATCTCAATGTCACCATTTCTGTCTGTCCTCTCAGTGAGTGAGGCACCTAAAGAGGTCCAAGTCAGAAAGTACTTGCCATCTTCCCACTACCTGGAGGAGAAGACCGACGAGCAGAAAAAAGATGAGGTGTGTCGGTTTGCGTCTAAGGATTTGCATCTCTCGGAGTGTGTCTGTGTGTCTATAGGTGTCTTTGATTGCTTATGGTTATGGTTGAGTACAATGATTTATCAAAATACAAATGAATGACAAATGAAAGTAAAAACCAACGTGAAGTGGTTTTAAGCCACCGTTAGACTCCAGAACTGCTTCATAGCACCTTCACATAGGTTTTACGAGTATCAGGAACTCTACTGGACGGATGGAACACCGTTCTTAAAGTTATTCGCTTGTTTGCTGTTTTGACGATGGGGGGGAGAGTGCCAACTTTTAGATCCTTTTCTCTTGCCACCTTAAATCCCAAATCGATTTGGAAAATGTTCATGCCACAGAGTGATGGTAACTGCCAAATTGTGTCACGCAGTACACCTGTATGGAAGCATCTGCATGCGTTCTGTTGCTCCACAAATATATTTGTGTTTTTCCTTTAATTTGTCACCCGTCTGTCTGTCTTCCTCTTATGTATTTCAAACAATGGATCACGTCGATGTACGTGTGCCCAGAACTAGCTATTAGCAGTGGGTGACTGTGGTGTTTGTGTGTCGCAGCTGCTGAGCGCCATGATTGGCAAGTTGGGCAACATGGAGGAGAACCCTCTTCCACAGGAGTCCTTCCAGGGCGTCGACGACGACGAGTGGGTAAGGGATCCTTCTAGTCACACCCACGTAAACACCTGGGCCCTTGAACACACATACACACACTCACACACTCACACACTAACCATACTCTTATGTATTTCAGGAGGACTAGGCTGTGTGGTGCCTGGTGAACCAGTCAGAGAACCTGCTGCCAAAGACTCTGCTGGACTGAATCTTGCCACCTGTGTGCCACAGATGTATCCCAACTGTCTAAATGACATCTTTCAAAACTTCCTGGTATATTGCCTCCTCTGGGGCTGCAGGATTCTGGCAACTTTTTCTTCTTTCCAGACATTATTCCTGGATTCACTGCTTATTTTGCCGGGAATTTTGACAAAAGTGGCCAAACTTTTGCAACCCCACCTCCCATACCCAAATAATTTTCTCTGACTGAGATGTTGTCTCTCACCATCGACTATTTCAGTATCAGACATGTTTTCCTCAGAGTAGTGTAATGGCTGTGGCTATTAGATGTTGGGCATCTGCTCCTAGATCTGTGGTGAAAGGCAGCTTTTCCTTTCTTTGCCTTTCACTCCTACTGTGTCTTTGTACTGTAAATCACTCCCAGTCCTCCTAGGTTAGACTCCCTGACAATCTGGAGAGAACCCACTGAATGGACACCTGTGTGTTTGCATGTCCCCACAACTAACCTTACTCCTTTGTTTTTGGAACAAGGGATGGACCACAGATTGCTTTCTTGTGGGCTAATATAAACCATATTCAGTAATCTTTTAAATATTGTATGTGAAACTCAAAACGCAGGCTCGAAGCATTTTCTATGGTCTTCCGTTTCCACAGTCTCCTATGCATTCCAATAAACACACACACCTACCTAAACACACATTAACCTCAACCACTGCAACTGGATATCCAAGTCTTACCTCCAGCTCCCTCAGGCTATGGATGTTACAGCTGATTTTCCCATAAGGTTTTAACAAGCACTCAGCTGAACATCCCAGATGTGGTAAAACAGGGTAATCTTACAGCATTGTCTTGTTGTTTAGAATCATTTTGTAGCAAGTGAGAAAGATTAGCACCACAATTGTGTCATGATTGTTTGGCGCCTAATTGTTGACACCCAGCCTATAGACAGGAGTTGGATTTGTTTACTATGAAAGCTGATCTTGAAAGATACTTTAAAGCATTGGGACTGTGCTTCTTGTGGAGGACTCTTAAATGTGGGTGATGTTTATACAGGTGGGTGGTTGTCATGTTTTGAAAAGCCAAAACACCTATGGGATTTCTAAGTGTCTCTTTGAGGTTGAAATCTAATGCAGAGTAGTATTTGTTCGTTTCAGTTTTTTGATAGAATGTAAAACTGGAAATTCTGTATCTCAGGCATTAAAGGTGTAATTTGCAAAATGATATTGCCACAAAAGGGAATTGTAAGTATTGAGATGCAAGATCTAAGACTTACATCTCATAGAGAGACAGTGTTTGTGAATAGCCAGGGTAATAAAACAAGGGTTGTGCGTTGCTGTTAAACATGTAATTTTTTGCGGAAATTAACTGATTTCATTTCACATTTTGTCTTAAGACTGTTATTCAAGCATTCCATGCTAAAGGAGATACTTTTTCTATGTTCATTTTATTCTGTAATGAACAAATATTCTCTTTTTTGGACTTATTGATGCTCTCACCGCTGCCATGTTCAGATATTTAATCAGGGCAAATACAGCACTACTTTAACTAGGCTAATCCAATTCTCATCATGTGTTGTTTACAATGATAGAGATGCGTAATACAAACCCGTCAACCAACATTGCATGGTAGCCAGTTTGCACCCATCCATGATTTGACTCTAGGGTCTAGATATTGTTGGAGTCTGTCTCAATGTGTCATCCGTTTTGTGCCTGCAATCTCTTAAATGTCTTTGGGATATTATCACTCCTAATAATTAATGCTCTGAATAATGCATTTTTGTTCTTTCCATTTTATGAATAACAGTTTTGTGAGAATGTTCATGTTGCCTTGCAATAAACAACCTTTTGAATCTCTCACGTACGCCATTCTTTCATACAAAATACAAATAATTGGAAATGCAAAGTACATACATTTGCACGCTCACAATTTTACTTAGTGAAATAATGTGGCTAGTCTTCAGAGCATTTCAGAATTATTGGCCACCTTGGTAAAGATGACCAAATTTCTCCAGATAAAATATAAGTATGTCTTTTTTTTTATATATTAAGATGCAACAAAACGTGGAGAACGTGAAGTGGTCTTATTATTTTCAATATTTTTTTCAAACTTTTCTCACTGCACTCTCATTTTTTCCTTTTCCACTCATCACATCTCCCCTCACTAGTCCAATGTGATTGGCCTAACTCCTCCGAAAGATATCTGATTGGCTATCTAAACGGTTCTCTATGGCTCTGGGTTCTGTGTGCCGGCGAACTGCGCATTGAAAATGGGTGCAGTTTAAACATCCATCCACTAGAAGCCAGCATTTTTAAATAGTAAGTGCGACAACGTGTGGCTCTTTTTCAAGATCGTATATCTTTGTTTTGACTCTTGCACTTTCAACTTATTACGACCTTGATGTTGTACATGTGAAAGCGCCGTTCTCTGTATTATGTGGCCTCCTGTTTTGTATTTTACATAATTAGGAAAAGAAAAACGTGGATAAACAATGGTGAGATATATTGTTCTCCTTGGCTGTGATGTGATGGAAGTTATGGACGCGTGACGCTGGTCGTCTTGCGCTCAACACTACCAGTTCACATTAGCATACTGCCCATTTTTGCATGTCAACTTATGTAACTGTTTGATTTGTTGTTGACATATTTTTTAGATTGTAAGGTGTCTCGTTGTGATTTTAAAACAAGCATTTAAATGCCCTCTCCTAATTGCGTCTAATTACTGCTTTGTTACCTGTGCATGTGCGTTAAACCAGTTACAGTAAACAGTTGGCTGTTCGGACATAATTATATGTATTGTACGTTTGATTTACTGTAAATCGTATTGTCTGCCCATGTCTTGTTGACACTGTTGTCTGTATTCATATTTTTTGTTGAACGTTACCAGTGCAAAACGCTCAGATACATTGCTGATGTATGTGTGGAACTAGCAATTGTTTAATATGATACACCATTCTTTAAGTCACCGGACAGTTCTAATCTACTGCTAGACCTTCTTGGTCCAGACCAGACAGACATTGGCGTTCTGTGTGCATAAGTTATATTACTCTCACTCTTGTTTCTGTGTAGGCAAGATATCTTGCCCAGATTATTGTAATGGGCACGCAGGTGGTAGGACGGGCGTTTGCGCGTGCGTTGCGCCAAGAATACGCAGGTATGTTTCTCAACAGTGAAAACATGAATGTGAACAGTAGTCTCTTGGAATGCTTTCAGAATGTCAGCATTTTCCCTGAGAATTTTGTCAACTCTTTCTCTGTCTGCAGCCAGTCAAGCTGCAGCTGAGGCCAGGGGCCGTGCTGGCCAGCAGTCAGCAGCAGCCTCCAGTATCACCGGGATGAGTTTACAGGAGGCCCAGCAGATTCTCAATATCTCCACTCTCAGCCCTGAGGAGGTCCAAGAGGTAAATACCCACCTACATGAACGGGGGAGAACATGGGAAAGTCCCCTAAGAATGTTGCAGAACATGTAAGATCCGGTTAGCTGGAGAATATTTTCTTAGGCAAGGAGGCAACAACGCTTCATGTTGTTGATTTTAATACTGGCTTGTTTACTAGGGTGTTTTTCTGGAAAGGGCAACACTTCCACAATTCCCTTTTAGAAGACTATACATTTGCAAGACATCCAAGCCTTGTCCTCCATTAAAACCCTTTTGCATTAAACTATGAACGATTGCTCATTTCTCATTTCTCAAGTGTTCATATGATTATTAATGTACCTTGTACAACACTGTTTTCAAAAAAGTGGGACACTGCGTAAAATGTAAATAAAGAATTCTATAGAAAATAGTTACTGAGGCATTTTATTATAAAAATACACAATACATAATCATCACAGTATAACGCCAAGTTAATGAAACTTCAAAGATATCAATCTGTCCAGGTAGGAAGCATAAGCGATTGTGAATCAATGTCACTATTTTTTTTTTACAAATGAAAGTGACAACAGGTGAACTGGAGAGGCAACAGCAAGACAAACCCAAATAAGGGAATGATTTTGCAGGTGGTGGCAATTACAGATAATGTTTCTCTCGCTATCCTTCCTGACTGATTCTTCTCTAGATTTGTGTTTTGCTAGTGTCCTTGTCGCTACTGGTAGCATGGGGCAGTACCTGCCGCCGGTTCAGGATGCACAGGCAGTACAACTCCTCCAGGATGCACACCCATACGTGACGTTGCAAGAAGGTTTGCTGTGTCTGCCAGTACAGTCTCAAGAGCATGGAGGAGATACCAGTAGACAGGCCGTTACACGAGAAGAACTGGACAGGGCCGTAGGAGGGCATCAACCCAGCAGCAGGACCGGTATCTGCTCCTTTGTGCGAGGGGGAACAGGAGGAGAACAGCCAGAGCCCTACAAAATGACCTCCAGTGGGCAACTGGTGGGCACATTGTGGCACTGTGCAGATTGATTGGCATTTGCCAGAGAACAGAATTGTCAGTTCTGCCATTGACACCCGGTTCTCTTAACAGATGAGAGCATTATGCTACTTGCAACATCATCCAGCATGACTGGTTGGCAGTTGGTCAGTGATGGTCCCCGTGACTTTAGGGTTCAGATACCCCCAAAACATCAGTGAGCCACAATGGGGATTCTTTTCACTATAGGTCTTGTTGACCCCTCCAAACATAGCACATATGATTGTGACCATAGAGCTCAATTTTGGCCTTGTCACTCCAAAATACAATATGCCAGGAGCTGTGAGGCTTGTCAAGGTGTTGTCGGGCGTATTGTAACCAGGCTTTTTTGTGGCATTGGCGGAGTAAAGGCTTCTTTCTGGCTACTCGACCATGCAGCTCATTTTCAAGTATTGTGCTCCTTAAAACAACCACACCGTCACAGAGCAGCCTGTTTCCTGAGGTTCCCTGTGGGTTTTCCTTTGTATCCCAAACATTCTTCTGGCTGTTGTGGCTGACATCTTTCTTGGTCTACCGGTCCGTGGCTTGGTATCAATAGATCCCCGAAATGTCCACTTCTTAATATGTGATTGAACAGGACTGGGTGGCATTTTCAAGGCTTTGGATATCTTTTTATATCATTTTCCATCTTTAAAAAAAGTTCCATTACTGTGTTACGCAGGTTTTCTGACAGTTCTTTTCGGTTCCCCATGGCTCAGTATCTAGCCTGCTTATTGCATCCATGTGAGAGCTAACAAACTCATTGACTATTTATACACAAGACAATCATTTAAATTTAAAGAAGCTGCAGGTCTGGGAAATTAACCTTTAATTGCCATTTTAACCTGTGTGTGTCACTTTGTGTCTGTAACAAGGCCAAAATTCAAGGGTATGTAAACTTTTGGGTGATTTCTGTTATCATTATGATTTAAAAAGGAGCCAAGCAACTATGTAATAATACATGGCTTCATATGATCTCTATCCTTAACTAAAAGACAGGTTTCATTCATATTTTCAAAATCAATGCCAGAATTTCAAATTTTCTGCCAAGGTATGCAAACCTTTGAGCACAACTGTAATACTCAGACCCATTGGCACCTTATGCTGGTGGACTTGGCCCTGGGTTCCTCCGAGTGCAGGACAATGCCTGGCATTGCTCTGGCTATGTGGCCTGAGTGTGTAGGCAGTTCCTGGATGATGATGGCATTGGTGCCATTGATTGGCCCTCACTTTCCACAGGACTGAATCCAATTGAGAACCTCTAGGATGTTATGTATTGGTGCATCCAACATTGCCAAGTAGCCCCACAGACCAGTCCAGGAGATCACTGATGCCCTGATCTTGGTCTGGGAGGAGATCCCCAAGGACCCTGTTCCACCGGCTCATCAGGAGCCCAGACTTTGTCAGAAGCGCATACAGGCACGTGGGGGCCATACACACTATTGAGTCACATTATGAGTTGTTGTGATGAAACACACTGATGTTGGAACAAATTTTTATTTGAGTTGTTTTCCTTGATTTATGGTGTGAGTTTTGAATCCAACCCAAAATCAGTTGGTGATTTTTGGTTTTTGGTATTTTGTTCTTAAATATATTCAAGTGGAATTTAAGTGTTCCCTTAAGGAATGTCTATGCCCACTTTGATTCTGATACCAGCACCACATTTCAAAATAGTTGGGACAGAGGCAACAAAGGAAAAGGTGTGTAATGTTAAAAAGCTAAACCAACTAAACACAACAATTTATATCAATTGGCAACTGGCCAGTAACATGATTGGGTATATAAAAACAATACTACCCAGAGAGGTTGTGGAGGGGTTCACCACTCTGTGAAAGACTGCATGGGCAAATAGTGCAACGTTTTAAAAATAACATTTCTCAACGTATATTGTCAAAGGCCAGATGTCTTTTTTAGGAAAGGTGGTTAATATTTCAGCAGAACAATGCCAGACCACTTTCTGCATGTAATACAACAGCTCTGTAGTAAAAGAGTCAAGGTGCTGAACTGCCCTGCCTGCAGCCCCGTCCTGTCCTCCATTTAAAACATTTGGTGCATTGTGAAACAAAAGAAATATGACAAAGGAGACCATAAACTGTTGATCAGCTGCAATCCTTTTCCAAATACATTAACGTGTCTGTTTCAACATTTGTTATGTAGTCTTTTTACTATTTTAAATTGAATATAGAGATACATTATTTGCACATAATTGCATTATGTTTTTATTTGCATTTTACACTGCGGCCCACGTTTTTTGGAAACTGTCTTTATGTAGAACAAATCCTGCCATTTGTTCATCAAACCTGTTTCTGTCTCTAGAAATACGAACACCTTTTTAAGGTCAATGACAAGATGGTGGGTGGCTCCTTCTACCTACAGTCAAAGGTGAGGGTAATTGTTTTATTTCATACCTTTCCTATGCAAGTCTGTGCTTACTAGAGGCAAAGAAAAAAAGGTAATTCCTTCTTTCCTTCCCAACTGTATTAAGCTACCAAGTGGAGGCTTGGTAAAATCTTAGACGCAATTAAAGTGGGGCTTGTCAAAATATCGATATGTTACCAATCACTTAAGTATGTGCGTGAGTGATAATGGACTGCACTTTTAAGGCTTGCTAAGTGCTTTGTGCCAATCTCGCTCTGGCTTGCGCAGAGCTGTGGCTATAATTGAAATGAGGCTTCAGATATTGGCTAGCAGGGCCGGCCCTCGGCATGAGCAACTTAAGCAGCCGCTTAGGGCCCTCGACTGCCAGGGGTCCTCACACTGCGAGTGAGTCCCCAATGTAAGTTTTGCTTAGGGCCATCTAAATGCTGGTGCCGGGACTGTTGGCTGGTCTCAGCAGGTCTGAGAAGCAGAGGAACCGAATGCAAGCTGCCATTGTATTAATGCACAGCTTCACGTCTTTCAAGGTGGTGCGAGCAAAGGAGCGTCTAGAAGAGGAGCTCTCTATTCAGTCACAGGACGATAAACCCAAACCCCCGCCAGAACAGAAGCAGACTGCAGAAACATGAACACTTCTACTCCCTTCCCATCCTACCCAGACCACTGTAAATGATATCCACATTAAAATAATTTTCATTTTTCAACCGAAGTCTCTGTTTATGGTTTTGGGAAAGGTCAGGCTTGTCTTCAATACGCATCAAACTGAAGCAGGCAGCCCAATCGTTTTTTTTTTCTCCAGTTATTCTCAAGAGTCCGATCGGTTCTGTGGCCATTGGATGATTTTTAGAGCTGATTTGATTGACATAGTTTTTTGATTTTGCTGCCTATTTAGTATTTGACATATAAACGCAAATGCTCATTCATGTTGTCACATCTTATCAGAGAGCTAGATGGAAGATGTTGTACTGTAAGAAAATCATTTTCTAGCATGGATGTACTTTGTCTTTATCTGATTCACAATCGCATTGTGTGGTTCGTGACAGTACTGAGAGCTTTTATCTGATGTACTGGTCTCTGTCTGAGTTTAGGCCTCAAAATAAAATACCCCTCACTAACAGTTAAATATTTTTTTTTATTTGTTAAAATTCAAGTGTGTATTTATAAAAATCTGAATTTTCTTTACTACTACAAATGAGCAACTCTGCCATGACTCCGTCTCTATAGAAGTTTTATTGCAGAAAGGCCATTCTCTCTGGCAAATACATTATATAAAGAGAATGGTACTTAGACATTATCTTCAATCATGGAAGAATGTTCAATATTTTGGTATTGCTAGTGGAGAACTGACATGTTTATCAAAGAAACTAAATCATCATAATATAAAATAAACTGTTGTGTAAGCACATAGTTCTAGTACACATCCTTCTACTATCAACTACACACCGAAAATAAAAGCTTGAGCAAATTCTGTGTATATTAGCATGAACTATGAATAGCTCTGTCCATAGCAGAGCTGGAAAAACTTACAAAATCAGCAGGGGATCAAATATTTTTTTCCTCCACTGTATGCACTTGATTATGGAATTATCTCAATACATTATAAAGTAGTGATGCAGCACTGTGGATGTGGAACCCCCAAAATATTGTCCAACAGAATTATATCAAATTTGACAAAAAAAGTATAATTTTTTTTTCTCCATTGACATTATCAATATCGTAGTAAAATTCTTCATCTTTTAATGACTACAACGTTCTGGTGGTATGAGTCCTCTTCAAATGTTTCCCCATTTTGTTCATAGATTATTAAGGGCTGCATTGTTTTTTTTGTTGGCTTACATGGCTTCACCAAGCTGGAGTTTTCAAACATCTTAAAACCATGACCAGAAGGAACCATCCAAATGTCTTCCAATGAATCTTGTCCCTGACATCCTTGAACAGCTCTTTGGTCTTGGCCATGGTGGAGAGTTTGGAATCTGATTGATTGCCTTTGTGGACAGGTATCTTTTATACAGGTAACAAACTGAGAATAGGAGCCCTCCCTTTAAGAGAGCACTCCTGATCTCTGCTCGTGACCTGTATAAAAGAGACCTGGGAGCCAGAAATCTTGCTGATTGATAGGGGATCAAGTACTTATTTCACTGAGTGCAATGCAAATCAAATTGAAATGTGTTTTTCTGGATTTTTTTTGTTATTCTCTTTTTTGTGTATATATATATATATATATAAATTATAGACCGATAATTCCTTTGTCAGTGGAAAAACAAACAAAATCAGCAGGGGATCAAATATTTTTTTCCTCCACTGTATGCACTTGATTATGGAATTATCTCAATACATTATAAAGTAGTGATGCAGCACTGTGGATGTGGAACCCCCAAAATATTGTCCAACAAAATTATCAAATTTGACAAACGATTTATTCCTTTTTTTCTCCATTGACATTGTTATCAATATCGTAGTAAAATTCCTCTAAAACAGGAGCACACCGCTGTGTTGTACCAATTGGAGACTTATACAACAACAAATGATGCATGTTAAAGAACCTCAAAAACATGATCCCAGGAAAAAAATATATATATTCATATATATTTCATTTTCATATACTCGTAAGTCTTTATGTTTTCACCTATAATAAAAGGCACTTGAAAAAAAAATACTGACATTTAAAATATCTCACAAAATGTGCAAAAAAATAACTTGGATACAAGCCTGTTGTGGCCTTAGTCTTGCATTAACCCTTTGCGCACCATTGTGGCACTTCTGTCAATGCCTTGTAAGTGACACTGAAATAGCCAGCTGACACAATTTAGTGCCGGCGTTAAGCACTTACTGTGTTTTGTAATTCACTATTTACATAGCTTAATTATAGAAACAATTCAATTTGCTTTGTATGTGAAACCCTTTTAGGAAAGTACCTCTTGTTTTCCCAATGTGAAGGAGGGGGGGAGTGGACAAAGCAGGTTTACATATATCCTGAAGGTCATGATTACAGACTGCTTTTAAAAGATATCATCCATCCAGCACAGACGTTATTGCTACTGCTCTTGGTCCCCAAAAGCAACAAATTAAACCACTATATTAACTCATTGAGAATTCATTCTCATTTTCCAATTACAACTTCATCCATTTGCATATAGCTAAAATATTTACACTCCCTAGGTAGGACTCAAGTCTAGGTCGTGGCATGACAGAATGCGCTCAAAGGGTTAATAATTCAATCAGCTTCTTTATAATATTAAAAGATGTGGAACCTGGAAATGGTTCGGTGTCAAACGCAGCTTAATCCATACAGCATCCTAGAACACTAGCCCGGCTCCAGATGTGTTTGTGTCATTGTCATGAACAGACGAGGCTGCACAAACATAACTGAGATGGGCTACCAGAACACACCGTCTCTGGCTTCAGTGAGCAAGAAACAAAGAAAAGGGTGAGCGGACATAAAAGCATGAAAGTAGGGAGGGGATTGGTCGGGGAGGACAGCCATGTCTTAGGATTCCACTGTTACCAGGGAAACCTAGCCTACTTAACACCTGTTACGAGTGACGTCACCAGGACTCCGACAGCCCACTGGCTGATGACACTGAGGTGGTTCTCGTGCAAGACTGAAGAGCCATCTAAAAAGCTGCCACCGAAGACGGGTGGAATTACCGCATTCATTTTACACTAGACAGCCTGGGATTAAGTTGTGGGTTAGTGGCCCTAATATCAGGCGGTCTTAACCATGTACACAAGCCTTGAAGGCCTGTTCAAGAGCCCAGCAAGGCTGCTGGTCCTGTACTGAAGTGGCTCAGCCGGTATGGAGGAGAAAGTGCAGATTACTCAATAGTGTGTGTGTGTGCGTGTACTAGCAGTGATTAAGAGTGGGGTTGAGGAATAACTGGAAATATGCACTGAATCTGCGCAGCACAAATCCTCCCTTGGTCTGCCAGAGATAGCACTGCAGCCTCTGGCGCAACATGGCACAGCGATTTACACTGACCCACTCCTGAAAAAATCCCAATGCATATTTTGCTAAAGAGGATTATACAATATATTGTATATACATTTTGTGTGTGTGTGCTTGTGTGTTTCTGGCGAAAAGCTTTGTTGCTAGTGAGTTTAGCCTTTTTGGTATTATTATATAAAAAAAAAAAGCAGAGGGCAGACTGAGTTCAGTGGCCTAGTTTCACTGCTGGCTGGCACTCGTGAGCCGCTGCCGCACATCGGGCAGGAAGCGCAGAGAGAGCGGGCACTGACTTCAGAGACGGGAGGCCCGGGTGAGGGCGGCATGGGCAGATGGAGGGACCCTCACGCCACAGACATGGCTAACCCTGATCCGCTGGCACGGAGGCTGTCCCTTTGCCGCGCACGCACACAAACACACCTCCATTTAATCCTCTTTCCACCCTGCCTCACACTTCCGTCTAGGCAGCCCACCATTTTAGATGCTCAGATTGTAGATTGTTCGGTTGTTTTTTGTCAAGAGGTTTTCCCTCATCTGCCTCGCCCAATGTTTGTTTTGGTCAGATTTTCGACTATATCCTGTGGGATTGTTGTTTTTAGTCTATATAGCTGTTAGTTGTTGTGTGTAGTCAATATAGCCGTTAGTTGTTGTGTCTAGTGTTTATAGCTGTTAGTTGTTGTGTCTAGTCTATATAGATTTAGGCTGTAGGCTGCCATGGTTATTTAATTGTATCCCGAGGTCGACATGGCCTTGTTGACTGCAAGGAACTATACTATATAGTGGACATGCTCTCTACCGATTTAGTAATTGTTTAATCACTGTGACTGTTGTGACGGAGAAGAAACCTTTCAAATACTTTTTTTTATCTCACTTAAAGGGTTAGCATTGTGTGGTACCTTAATTATATAAATACTATACATTGGGAACATAATGGACAGACAGGGATAGGGACTATTTCTGCTCACAAATTTCTGTTATCTATTACTGTTGTATGTAAATCAATTCAGTAGTGTTCCGTCACGACCTGGATTGACTATCCCCCTTTCCACCCCCCCTCCCCCCACCCACTTCCAAGTTCAGTTCAAGAAGAAAGCTAAGGTACAGCGCAGCCAATGCAAGAAGCATGAAACAAATGTAGCAACTTCAACATCAGAAAATGTCTCGTCATGACAACAAAACAAATGACTTACAAAAAATGTAATCATTGTGATTATTCCCCAAACAATGGATAAACCATACTGGAAATTACAACTGTTTTTTTAAGACCTTTAAAGAATGATAAGAGGAGAGGTGGAGGACTATATATTTCAGTCTCTTCAGGGAATGTTCCTTGTGTTTAAGATGCTCCCCTCCTCCCCTCTGCCCTCATATACCCCAGACAGTGGTCCGCTCAACATTCTACATACATCATATCTCTTTTACGTGAGTACGGAAGGACCCAGGGTCCAAGGAAAAAGGTGACCTTTTCATGCCTGAGTGTAAACCAGGGAATGTAGATGAAGGCCAACATTCTTTCATGGCCACATGTACTAGATGGCAGTAGCCCTCTAATGTCCTGGTGTTACATGGGTGTGTAACTGTCTGCTAAGTGCAGTTACTGCATCGGTCTGTGAGGATCTCTGCCTACTTTGTTATAAAGTCAGTGAACCGACCCCAGCTCTTTAGACTGACGTTCTAGTGTCAGCCTCTTCCTCACTATGTAGCGGTAACGACCGATTCACACACTTTGTGGCCATGCAGAACAGAAGGATGGCCTGGATCTGACACTATAGATGAAGGTCCCTAAATGCTGCGTCACAGTGGGAATCAGGCATGTAACAGACCCATTCTAACACCTGGCATGTAACACCTGACGACAAACACCACAAGAGCTCAGGCCCAGCATCTACAAAGCACCTCAGGAATCCTGTTAATCTGTCTTTGATGCTTTTTTTTTTGCTCCCAGCTCATAGTAGGTTTCAGGACGACGGTAACACACGGCCCAGAACAATTTGGAACATGGAAAAAAAATCTATTATTCACAACATTCTATATTTTTTTTCCACAGTCGAAATTGAGTGACTGCTGATAATGTTGCACGAATAGTTTGAACTCTGAACTCAAAAACATAGCTAGATGCATAATTGCCAAGCGCATCTCCAAAGTAGGCGCCTAACAACATGAAGCACAACGGGATGTTGTGCTCAAAGCTGTAAATCATCACTAACTGTTATTATATATTATTATCTAATTAACTCAGTGGTTACAATGGTTTCGGCATATGAATGTAGCAGTGAAATTATTAGCTGACATGCAAAAGATGGCCTTTTATGTGTATGTATAAAAGGGGTTGACCAAATAATCGAAATCTCAAATAATTACTCCACTCAACTCCAATTGCCGGTCTATGGTACAGGAACCACTGACTTAATTTTTTTGAGTAATTAGGCTTATTGCAGTGCTTTTATTTTACCCAAATGAGTAGGAAGACTACCAGTTTCCACTGAGTTGCTTTGTCTATATGGGTCCATGTCTCCAGTCAGGACATATTCAATGTTGTACTCCCTGGCCAGCCACATGTTGTAACAGCTGGTTATAAACACTGTGTGACTTGGCTGTGTGATCCTCATTATACCCATCTGACTGTGGCCATTAGAAGCAGGGTTGTTTGGGACGATAAAACATGATAAAGCACATGGCTGGTAGAATGTGACCATGTGCTTTATCTGGTAGAATGTGACCGAGGCTGGCTTGGTGTAGTGCTTCACCGTTCCACCAGGTGGTGCAAAACAACATCAAAGTTAAGTAGGAAAAAAAAGAGATTGAGTGAATATTGGTAATATGCTTGGTTATATAAAACCTTTTGTCTGCCTCATTAGACCTTAATTGCTCTGCACCCTTACACAAGCCCCTAGTCAGCAAGCCTGCAACGCACCGCCTTGTGGAGTGGACCCCACGTTCCTCACCCTCCCCGAAACGGGAAAAGATTGTCAAAAATAGTCAAAGTGCTAACGTTTATAGTTTCCTGTGCATTTTACGTGAGTCTTTAAGAAGTTTAGCAGCAGTCGTGAAGTTACAACACTGTAGCCAGTACCACTATCAGTGCTGTGGTTTAGAGACTGATTCAACAGGGGCTGTGATGTGTCCTCGTGGCTGGATGTTAATCAGCTATGTTAATGGCGTGCGTGCACCTGCGGATGGCCCGCTTACTGTCACCCACTCCGTCCATCAGAGCCGGCCCTGCCGTTGTAAAATGGGTTGCGCACCGCAAATTAATCTGTAACCTTGATCTAAGTCAGTTGGACATCACTTCCAGATAAAACAGGAAGTTCGTGTTCACAGCACCTTGCGCGAAGTAGTTCATGTAGCGTTCAAAGCAGCTGAATAGTTACTGTGTGTCGCCAAGCCCAGCGGCGGGCCCGTCCTACTGATCCATTCGTGTGTGTACCTCGCTGCTGGGCCACAGAGCACACTGTCAATAAGAACATTATAAATACACAGGGAGCGGAGCTTGAGCAAGGACACAGAGCACAAACCAAGACCATGAAAGAGGACTAAGGAAGACCGAGGCAGAGGGCCCCTATTGGACCCTCTTTAGTCAAGTCATAAAACAGAAAGGAAAGGTTGTGATTGAATTGGGTTCTTAAAAAGAGCAGTTTGCCGCCACCCAAGTGAAAAGAAACCTCTTTTTTCTTGTCAGAGCCAATTCACGGAAGTGTGTGGTTTTAATGTTTGCTTTGTTATTAACCGTTCTCTCTTTCAACGTTTCTCAGCTTCTCTCCATGCAGCAGGCCGACCTCTGACCCCCCCAAAACTCACCACCACCGCCACCGCCCACCCCTGAGTTCTTCCAGAATGTGTGTGTGTGTGTCAGTTGACCACAGCTGGCTTTAGCACGACTGTGCCGGGAGGGATGACCACCCAGGACAGGGGGTCGTGGGACCCCCCCGTGGAAAGGTTCAGCACTCCCCCGGGATGGAGCTCGTCCTCCCCTTCCTCCCCCACGCTTTTCCCCTTGCGCCGGTGGCTGTGGTGGTGGGGCCTGCGCTCCACGGGCCCTCCCAGGGACATGGGCACCCGGGCGGGGCTGAGTCCCAGGGCGGCAGAGGGGAAGGACGAGGACAGCCCCAGGGATGACTTGGCGGCCAGGCTCAGAGGAGAGCTGCTGAAGGACAGGATGGAGGCTGCAGAAGGCGAACTGGGCCCCCCCAGTGCGCTCAGGTCCAGCGGCCGTGGGCTGAGGGGACTCAGCGAGGACAGGGAGATGGACCCACCCAGGCCCTGCAGGGCGCGGCCCCCGAGAAGCGAGGCGGTGGCACTGGGGATGATGATGTGGGCCCCGCTGATGTAGCTCAGCTCCGTATCCCCCAGCTTGCCCCGCCCACCGCCTATTCCCACACCTGGCGGACCCCCCTTGAGCAGGGAGCCCACCCCGCCTGGAGAGCCTTGCTCCTGGGCGACAAAGTGGCCGTGGGCCTTGATGTGCTTGCGAAGGGAGCTGGGGTCCGTGTAGCGCTTCAGGCAGCCGGCCATCTTGCAATAATAGGGCTTGTCGACGTAGTGGGTGCGCGTGTGCTTGAAGCGGTCGCTGGAGTTGGAGTAGCGCTTGTTACACCCCTCATATGGACAGATGTAGGGCTTCTCACCTGACGACAAAACACAAGTCACTCACTTGACTCAAAGCATCACAGAAAATGTGTGACTTCATGGTGCGTTCATCTTTGAGTCTGTGAACGATGGTTGGCGAATTTGGGTGCGTGCATGTACAGGCGCTCCTGCCCACGTGCTTGTGTCTCTGACCTGTGTGTGTGTGTGTGTGTGTGTGACAGAGAGACCAACCTGTGTGTGAGCGGTTGTGTATCTTGAGGTTCTCCAGACGAGAGAAGCTCTTGTTGCATGTGGGGCAGCGATGAGGCTTCTCATTGGTGTGGGTACGAATGTGGATCAGCATTTTGTATCTGCGGACGATCCCCACAACACACACACACTCTAACACGTCATCATCGGAAACCTTATTTAACGACATTAGAACCGAAAGAAATGCGATGAGTATAGACCGTGAAGTCTATGTGCCGGACAGTCATAACATTTCGCCGGACAGCAGACACAGCAGACACATTTCTACTCGCATGGGCCTTTATTGCACCCCCCAATAAAAGCCTTGGCTCTCCCACCTGGCATTAAAGCCCCGCCCCTTACGGGCACAGCCATCCCAGTGGCAGCAGTACCCAGAATCCTTCTCAGGTTTGACATGGAAGTCGTTGACATGGTCCACCAGGTCCTGCAGGCAGTCAAAGAGAAGACGACACTGGACAGAGAGGACGGGGAGAGGTCAGTGGTGGAGGAGAAGGAGGTTCTAGTGTCATGGTAACGCCTCATCTTCTAGATCTGTTTGTCTAGCAACCCCTGGCCTGATCAGCCCGAAACCCACCTTGGCCCGGGCTAAAACATGACCCCATGTGTTAACATCACATCCTGTTCCTCACCTTCCTCCAATGGCACGCCAGCTGTTCGTCCGCTGAGAGATCGGGAGACGCCCGCTTATCGTTGGGCTGGCCAATAAACAAGGATGACGGCAGGTGGAGTCCGCCCCCAGCACCAATCGGCACAAAGATTTTGAAAGCCTGCGAGGAGGATCCGCTGTCCACGAAACGGATGTGAGCCGACTCCTGAACCGAGACAATTAAAGTTTATGATCTGTCCCCATTAAACACACACACACAATTGTTGTGCCCTCCCTCGGGATATGGTGCTCAGCAGATCTACGTTCTCTCCTGGCCGGTTTGTCCCCAACTCTTTCCACTGATATTTGATGGGTGATTGTGAAGGCCGGTGGTGAGGAGGGTGGATGGGGTCTGACAGCATCACGACCGGTGTCCTGTGTCTCTGACTCAGCATTAGAGACACTGGGCAGCTCTGACACACTTCTCATGATGGAATGCAGTTGTTCCTCACAACAATCCCCCCTCTCTGTCATTCACACCCGGCGGGCCTCACATGGATGCGGGTGTGGGTGTGTTCTGCTTGTGTTGTGTGTGTGTGTTGTAGGTTTGTGTTAGTGTGTTAGTGTGTTGGTGTGTTGTGGGTGCATGTGGTATGGGTGTGTATGTATTTAATCCGATTTACAGCCAGGTACAGCCTACAGACCGCACGCAGCCTAATTCAATTCTCTCCCAATTGAATTGAGAGGCCCTGCAGTGGTCTATTCAGCCTATCAGCCTCCCTCCAGGTTCTAGACAAGCACCCCCACCAACATAGACACAGACACTCGCAAACAAACAAACACACACACACATTGATAAACACAGACGTACAGCTGACTGGAAATTAGCTCTTACGAAGCATTACTGACATGCCTATAGAGAGCCAAAAGATTGTGCCCCCCCCCCGCCAACACCCCCAGAAGAGTTATCTTAAAACAGATTAGACTGTCCTGCTAATTCTTTAAGACCCCAGTGTTTATATTACCCTGTGACGTATGTTTAAACTGCCTGTGTGTGCGTTCCTGACACATTGGTGTCATGTCTCGTGGTCTTCTGCCCGGTGATTCCCACTCACCCCTGCAAGGATGTGGTGGGAGATCCTGTTTCCATTGACTGTCTCTGGGGAGCTGGAGGTGTGTCGGGATAAGGGAGACATGCTGAGATCCACAGCTGGGGGCGTGGGGGGAGTTTCTGGCCTCTCCTGGGGGACGACGAGCACACCTGTGGAAGGAGGGGGTCAGACCGCATAGTCAGAAGCCTGGACAGACGGCCACCTCCATCTGAGTCGCTGGGTGGGCAACGTTACCCACCTGTGTGGGGAGAGGCGGGCACTATGACGGCAGTGCCATTGTCGGCCATGCGGAGCTGCCGGGCCCGTTTGGTGTGGATGGGCGAAATGGTGGGCGGCGACCGCGCAGCCCGGTTGACACGCCCTCGGGGGAGTTTCAAGTCCAGTGGCTCGTCCAGGGACAGCATGGCTGCAGCCCGCCCCCTGCCTGCAAAGACAACCGACCAGGGACGGGTTAGTGATTCAGCCAATCACACACAGATATGTGGATGAGGATGATTTAAATACCAGTGACATACAACCTCCCCACATAATACCTCGCCAATAGCCTCACCACTTTTACTCATTGTGACACAGCACACAGTCAATGCCTGTTTGACAACCCTGTTTCTCAAAAAGTTGGGATGCTGGTGTTAAATGGAAATAAAAACAGAATGCAATGATGTGCAAATCATTTAAAACTTTTTTCAATGGAAAGTAGTACATAGACAACATATCAAATGTTGAATCTGAAAAATACTTCTGTTCCTGGAAAAATGCTTGACCACTTGATGTTGTGTTGATGCCTGCAACGCGTTTAAAAGTTGTGTAATACAAAAAAAGAGCATGGTGGAATGTCTTATAACTAATTAGGTTAATTGGCAACAGGTCAGTAAAATTATTGGTTATGAAAAGAGCATTCTAGAGAGGATGAGTTGGGATGGGGTTCAGCACTTCATTACGTGGTGGGCTTAGATTTCTCAAACAATACAATTTCTCAAAGCATATGTTGTCTTTGTACTATTTTCATTTAAATATAGGGATTAAACAATTTGCACATCTTTGCATTCTGTTTTTATATGCATTTTGCACAATGCCACAACTATTTTGTATTATAATAGCATAAGTGGCGTTTTAATAAGGGGTAATAGTGAGACTGACCAATAAAAAAAGGCGATCAAAGCATGAATGTTTTAGGCGAGTTGCTTTGTGATTTTACATGGGATTTCTTGGGAGGACATAATGTGTACTGTCTGAATGTCCTATAATATACAAGCACACAGATTGCATCACCACATTTCCTTACACAGCCTCCAAGCAACAAAACCGGATATCACGGTTTGCGATGCAAACAGAGGAAACAGAAACCGCACTCGCACTTCTTCAAGACTAGCCTATGCACATGCGTCTCAGAGCACCCCCCCCCCCCCGCCCCAGTGACCTTTGCTCAAATGCTCTTCCAGAGGAATGTCTGCAATCCAATCCAGATGGTCACCCTGACCCCCTGGACCCCCCTAGGCCCCTGCCCCCCCAGCCACCACCACATAAACCCCCATAGACCTCACCGGTGACCCCCTCAGGTTTACCTCCACCTCACTGACCCACCAAATGGACGTCCAAGCGCACGAAAAATCCCTATTTTGGTCGGAAACATAGGAAGAAACTCTGAAAAGGCAGACTCTTAAGATGGCCAGTCCAGTTTTAATGGTGCCGGGTAGAGTTTATACAGAGTACACAATACAGCTGCACAATTAAACAAACTCCTATGAAATTAACGATATTGATTATTCATATCGCAAGAGCATACCATATCTGTAAACATACCTCAGTCGTTGGTAATGTCAGTTTAATAATGTTCTGTTATTTTGTCTTCTCTTGCGGTTGAATCCTGCACACACATACCCTGACTGTCACCTTAGAAGTGCAGTTCTTCCTCCCACCTCGGTAATACACTGCACAAACAAATTAAGGGAACATGTAATCATCACAGTATTACACAAAGTCGATTAAACTTTAGGGATAGCAATCTGTGCAATTGTCTCAATGTCACCAGTGCAAATGAATGTGACAACAGGGTGCACTAGAGAGGCAAGACAACCCCCCAACAATTTAATGTTTTTAGGGGGTTGTCACAGAGAATTGCTTTCTCCTTATCCTTACAGATTCTTCTCTAATTTTGCACGCTAAATGTCCAACGTCTCAAATACAAAATATGTTACAAAGATCCCACTATCCCCCTTGCTGAATAAGCTTGATAGTACTCAGTTTACTTTGTCCCTCTCTCTAGTGTCTATGTTACGTATGGGTTCAGAACTCACTAGGGCCAATGGGGACACAGCTCTTCAAAGGAAACAAACAGGATCTCTCACTCTCTCTCTCTTTCCTTTCTCTTACTCTCTCACAGTCTTGCGTTCTCTGTCTCTCTTTCCCTCCCTCCTTCTCCATCACTCTGTCTGTCCCCCCCATATAGACATGCAGTGTTGTGTGGTCACAGCTCAAATATACACAGTCAGAGATCTTCCCTGGCCCGCCGACTGGCAAACAAGTCAAAGCACGCACAGACACACACACAAGCAATTAATCATACTGTAATTTATACAAATTCTCCACTGGGCTCTCTCTCCTTCCCAACAGATTTTTTTCGTGCTCCAAAACACATATCTTCTCTCTAAAACAAACGCGCACACACACTATCTCTCGCACACAGTGCTCTGCCGCCGTGCTGAACTGAATGGTGGTCTTTGAGAGCAGCTCTGGCCAGGGGCCATATGAGGAGCTGCTGTGTCTGGCGGGAGGGGGGGTGGAGGGGATCAGAGAGGTCACCAAGTTCAGCCTCGGCACAGCCCAGCCCAGGGGGGACAGCAGGCCTGCACTGGACCGCAAGCAGATAGCGGGGGAGTCACACACACACATCATGCACTTAGCCTTTTAACATCCAGAAAAATATTTTGTCTCTCGATTTTAAAAACTTTAACTCCCAATTGTACTTATGACCTTGTCTTATGGCAGCAACACCAAACGGGTTCAGGAGAGCTCGAGATTGGGACATCCTTCCTCCAAGCAAATTTACTTATTTTCATAGTCATGTAAGAAAGTAGGCTGAATCAACAAATTAGATCATGTTCTCTCAACTACTAGACCGCAGATCAAGTTGCAGTCGTCAGCGACAGAGTGTGGTGGACTCCTGAGTGCCCTGGCTGCACTTGAATGACATCTAAACACAGGACCAGATACCAAGATTGTCAGCATAGGAGGGTCAAGACATGGTCAAAACAGGACATGGTTAAGACATTGGTCAAGACAGGACATGGTCAAGACAGGACTGAGTCAGGAAATTGGACAAGGTAGGACAGGGTCAAAACAGAACAGGGTCAAGACATTGGTCAAGATAGGACAGGGTGAAGACAGGACAGCTACCAGACACGCACTCAGGAAAGGTTGACCTTAGAGGTCCCTAAGATCTCTACTGAATTGGGTAGAACTGCTTTTACCTTTTTTGCCCCTCACATGTGGAATGGTTTACAGTGTACTTGTACATTGGAACATTTGGTAAAGTTAGGAGATTTAAAATGTTTACTTGGAGACCATTTCTAAATGGAGCGTGTCTGTTTTGCTTGACTGTTCTGTTTTAATAAATGTTTGTCCCATGTTTCTTTAAGTATTGTTTTAGGTAATGTCTTAGTACTGTTTTCATGTAGCTGCTGTAAATAAGGATATGTTCTTGTCAATTCACCTGGTTTAATAATTAATTCATTAATTAATAAAAAATGTAAAAGTGAGGACAGGGACAGCACAGGGACAGGTCAGAACAGGTCAGTTCAGAACAGGATCAGGACAGGGACTGCAAAAATAAAGACATTATAGAGAAGAAGAAGAACTTTATATTAACTAATATTGCATATATAACAGTGTTCTTCAACTGATTTGGGGCTTTCTACATTTTCCGAGTAATTTTAGTATTTTCATTTTTGAACTGTTGAAAAACCTGGATATCATGTCCATTCTACAACTAATTTGAAATGATGTTCAGCCCCACACTTCAATCACCCCACAGTACCCTGGGTATATAATGCCAAAAAGGAAGTTAATCGACAGCCTGTTCCAACTCTTGTTGTCTGGTCTTGCTTATAGAGTAGGTCACCCTGTTGGGCATAGTACCGTATGCTTTCACAACACACAAGCCCTGCCCTAAGTCGTTCTTCTCCAGGACTAAACCACACCACCCTCCACCAGGGTGGGGCTCAATCTGATTACAATTTCACTCCATTCAGGAAAGTACACTCTCATTCCAATTCTCTTTAATGTTTCTAAATGAGGAACAATTGCAAATTGCATTGGAGCTGTAGTGACCTTTTGGAATTCCTGGAACTGAAAAGGAAATTAGCCCAATTCTGGCCACGATTGGTCGTTTAAACCATCTTCAATTAACAATTCTAACAGTGGCCAAGGTTTATAATGCAAGAAATGAAGTGAAGGTCAGATTTTCACTGTAGCTCTGAAAATAACTTAGTTAATAATTGACTTGTGTTTGACATCTAATTCAGATCAATGTCCTACCATAACCAGTGTACTGCATAGGCAAGTGTGAGTATGTCTCTGGCCTGTCAGATTCCTAACCTCACATCTGTCAACACTATATTTCACTAATTTGCTTCCTACTCACTACGACCACAGACTGACAAATACACACTCGCACATTTCATCCACACACTGTTAAATGCAAACACAAAAACAATCACATGCTGAATAAATATGGTTTTAAAGATTTGCAATTCATAAAACAAATTCTCAAAATGGACAAAACATTCACGTCAGTTAGTGTGGTTTAGAATATTCACAATTCAAATCAGACATTGTCTATTTGTTTTAGAAGATTCACGTCAGACATCGTCAATATGGTTTAAAAGACCACAATTTAAAACAGACATCTTCAATGCTGTTTAGAAGATTTACAATTCCTATCAAACATTGTCAACATGGTCTAGAAGATTCATAATTCACATCAGACACTGTCAATATGGTTTCGAAGGTTCACATCAGACAACAGGGTTTAGGAAGTTTGTGTAAAGTAGAAGAAAAGCACCAGTCCTTTCAATGTGGAAATTCCTCCCAGTGGCTGATGACCCTTTTGGAGAGCTCAGTTCCTTGCGGTCTCTGGGGCAGAATCCGCTGTGGGCCTCTTAACACAAAAGCCCCTGTTACATCACACAGACCCCAGTAGCTCCATGTGTCAACCATTACCAAAACCTGGCCCAAGAACCAATGCTATAAATCATTTTTCCTTTCCCGTTTTCAGACCAGTGCCTGCGTATCCAGCTTTTCTCTAACCTTTGCACTCTGTCGCTATGGATCCGGAAGATTCCCAACATGTGCAGATCACATTCTGCATGCAAGTTGGTCTCCCCAACCCCTTCACTTTCCTCAAGTATCTGCTTGGCTTCTCTTTTTCACTCAAGATTTGATCATGACTATGGGGTCTCTTCGCCTTAAAACAGCAGAAATTAAAAACATTAGTCTATCTTCTACCGACAATCCGAAAAGATACACAGAATCACATTTCTTGTTTATACAGTGTAGCTGGGTGGTGAATAAAACAGCACAACGCAGATTAGGAAGGAGCTCCGTATGCGTAGGTTCGACACTGTAGCCCAGAAGGCGTGCAGGTGGGAGAGGCCATCTTTGCTGTCATGCGTGATTCCGGGGCGGCAGCTCGCCAGTTAAACAGATGTCCGGCAGAGCCAGGAATCACCCGTACACACGATAGTTGGTGTCTTTGTCAGTTTCCTTGGGTCATGTACTCTTATAATCTTCACCCAGCACAGCCTGAAGAGGACCGGCCACCCCTCAGGGTCTGGTTCCTCCCTAGGTTTATTTGTAAGTTTCAACACTACTAGGGATTTTTTTAGCCAATGTTAGTCAACCCTGTTGTGGCTTGCTCACTGTGGTTTCAGGTTGGATATCTGTAAAAGCCATTTGTTACAACTGCTGAAGTAAAATGGTCTTTATAACATCAATTTGATTGATTGATTGAGTACTTCTGGAACGTTCTTACTCTTGCCTCCCTGAGCGTCCCTTTTTATGCTTGCCCTGACTTGGGGTGCATTCAACTGTCCAATCTACCTTCCTCCAGAAACTCTGTCAATGTTGTTGTAGGCAACAACAGAAATGTCTTATAACTTCTCTAAGTAGTTTTTTACCAACATATAGCAATTCATTTATGCACTGTGTCAAACACGCAAGACACAGTCAGGGTGTATAAATAGCTATTTAATTAATGTTTTGTGTGTCAAACAGTGGCTAAGAAGGCAGGCAGACTGAGCAATGCCAAACAAACTTGACCACTGCCAAAGTATTTATGCCCTCTGCAGACTGGCTAAGTATAAATGCAACTCTGGCAAACTTCAATAAAACACTGTCTATCCAAATGCTGCTGTTGTTTGCTTGCAATCATCATTGCTAGGTAGCTTAAAGATATCGCTAAGTAGAGGGCCAAAGGAACGTGGATCAGTTTATAATAAATGTTATAATTAGTGTATAATCAATTTATTTAGCACCACCCAGCTAACCAAAGCCCGGTCCCAGGTCTCTCAGTGCCTACTGGTCTTGACTACTACCAGGTCCCAGGTCCTGCCTACTGATTTAAGCCAAATAGTGACAATTAGCATTGTAGTTAGCTGAGCTGCAAAAATGCAAAAACACTACGGTATTGTATCTCTATGAAATAAACCATCTCACAGTGGTACAGTCCAGGCGTCATATAGGTTGGGTTGGAATGTTGCATTACCCTGGAAAAAAGAGGGGGGTAATGGGGTCTAACCAATGTGGGGAAGGCTCAGAGTCAAATGTACAGGGAGTAGCGCTGAAGACTAGAATGATCTTTAGCATGAGATCAGAAATACTAGGGAATTTCCACGCAACGCAACAAGTCATGTACTGTGCAACCAACTTGACGTCAGATTTTCTACGGTCAAGTCCTCAGTCAGTACAAGAAGACATGTTCACAGAGTGAATCAATGGTGCTGTAAATGAGTCAGCCTGCTGCTCCATGTTGATTCACCCCAGGATTTCCTCTTTACAGTAATGACTTAGGAGAAGTGGCCCGGCAGGCTGGGAGTCTTTGCAGAGGTTCGAGGGGAAGGAGGACATAGCTGTTTCTCATATGACCTGGAGTGTGTAGGTGCGTGCGTACTCGTGGATGAGTGTGTGTGCGGCCCCGACAGTGAGTTTGGGGGGTGGTGGGTGAAGAGGGCAGTGACGGGAGGGGGGCTGGCTGGAGGCTGTGAAGTTTGGGGACAGGGTGTTGCTCGCCCCCCGTGCAGACTTCCTCACTCAGCCATGGGGTCTCTAGGCTTTTTGAAAGGCGGCATTGTGCCCCTCCAGAGCCCCGCCAACCCCCCCCACACACACACACCCTCGTCCCAAGTAAATACAGGCTGTAGCAGCTGAACTAGAGCAAGTGGGGTGAGGAGGTAGTGAGATGGTTTAGGAGGCCGGTAAGGGAGTTGGTCGGGCGGGGTTGGGGGGGGTTAGAGGAGGGTGAATAAGAGGTCTGTGTCTTCGCAGTCTTATACCCCCCCACCACCACCTCCCATTTCATTCCAATCCAGGGTTGTTTTTTGTCCCCTGGAAGGAAGCACTGGAATCAACCCACCTCCCTTCTGAGACAACCTGGGAGAGATGGGGCAGTGGGATAAGGAAGGCGAGGCATTGGGTTGGACAGGGTGAAGGGGGAGCAAGGTCAGAGGGAGAAGGAAGTGGTGGGTGAGGGAAGTGGGATTAACGCTGAGGAGCAAAGATTGTGGATGAGTAGGAGGTGTGCTGTGTTGTTGGGTAATGGAAAGAGGTCGGGTTAGGGTATGAGGTAGCACCTTCACCGTTCCAAGCCGGGATCACCTCTGACTCTTCTCTGACCTGCTGAACTATATCCTAGCAGATTAAATCTACACTTTCATCATAGAAATAACCCTGGAATATTGGCGGACAATGGTAAATTGTGAGAGTAGTAAGTATTGTTTAACAACAACACAAGGACAAACCATAATAACAGTAAAATAAATACAGTTCCTTGTTGGGAAATTTTGCCAGTCCCCGTTATGAAAAAATGCTATTTATGGTTAAATTTACATTTGGAATCACATTTTTGGATTGCAGGTTAGGTGTTTGGAGTAAGGGCTAAGAAAAATAGGGCATTCCTGTGTCCCGACAAGGACAGAAAACTTGTTTGTGTGAAAGGGAGAGTGTGTGATGATAACCCCCTCTCTGAGCTTGACTGTAACTTAATCCCCCTCTTGCTATGTCTCTGGGAGGTGTCCACAGAAGGGATCACACACACACATACTCTCCTAACATCCAAAACCCCAGAGGGAGACCTCCCTGTGCTCCAGTCCTAGTCCTCCCAGGGGACCGACTGA
Organism: Novumbra hubbsi; assembly: GCA_016801125.1. NCBI lineage: Eukaryota > Metazoa > Chordata > Actinopteri > Esociformes > Umbridae > Novumbra > Novumbra hubbsi. The sequence goes on from JACXGK010000070.1 coordinate 113,885, forward strand.
ACTTTTGCCTAATTCTTTCTCATCTGCCTTAAGCACAGCCCTCACCAGAGAAGTGGAGATGTTATGTCCACGTAAGGTGGACATCTGTTCTCAACGCCACAGGTTAAAACTGGGCACCTTTGACACTGAAAGTTAATAGAGCTGTGGAACTATGTCCAGGCCTGCTGGTTTCCAAGTCCTCTGAGCCCAGCTGGTTGAGAGACAGGGCCACAGGTGAGCCCATAATACAGGTGTGGGCTGAAGTTTCCCATAAACCATTTTAATAGAATTCCCGAGGATTTCCAATGAACTGTTTACTGGGATATTATCTTAGTAATCTAGGGAAAACAGACTGTGATGGGTATGAAGGAAAACAGACTGTGATGTGTATGAGGGAAAACAGACTGTGATGGGTATGAGGGAAAACAGACTGTGATGGGTATGAGGGAAAACAGACTGTGATGGGTATGAGGGAAAACAGACTGTGATGGGTATGAGGGAAAACAGACTGTGATGGGTATGAGGGAAAACAGACTGTGATGGGTATGAGGGAAAACAGACTGTGATGGGTATGAGGGAAAGCTGACTGTGATGGGTATGAGGGAAAGCTGACTGTGATGGGTATGAGGGAAAGCTGACTGTGATGGGTATGAGGGAAAGCTGACTGTGATGGGTATGAGGAAAAGCTGACTGTGATGGGTATGAGGGAAAACAGACTGTGATGGGTATGACGGAAAACAGACTGTGATGGGTACGAGGGAAAACCGACTTAGTTGTCCCATCAGTTGGTTGATGGTGGCACCTGCTACACTAGGGATGTCAGTTTGATTCCCACATAGGCCCAGTAAAAAAAGGTGTTAAAATCTATAGATGAATAGGGTAAAACGTAACTGTACTTTGACTGTGATATGTAGCTGAAATAACATTTTATATCCTGTCATAACATGGTCATGACACTGTAAATTAACATATCTAAAAATATCATTAATAAATATATTTAATAATTTTATGACTGGTTATGACACCTGGAGCCTGTCAAAATATAACAAACCATTCTGTAACACCAGTCTTTTTATATACCGTATTTTTATGTTTAATATACATTAAATATATTAAAATATCTATGCATGTCCATGTATCAGATATTTACGTTCCCCGATGCTTGTTTCTTATTACTTTGACTACAGCAATTGTGGATTTCAAGAGAAGGACATAACATCCTATTGTCCTCCTCTATATCATAATATCTCTAAATACATTTGTGATTACAATGTCGTGTTCAAGTTATGACATGGTATGACATGGTTACGACAGAGTAATTCAAGTAGTGTTAAAAATATATGTGCTTTCTTTAAGCACAAGGCAAATCCACTGAATCATTTGAATATGTTGATGCCTGTTCAGACAGGAAACCAAAATATGCCTCAAGTGATCACATCACAGATATTTCACCAATGGATCCCCTACACCGCAGCCTATGACCTTTTCTGAACAAACACGCTTTGCAAACTATGCATTAGGTTTTGCTGCTAAATATGTGTTTTTTGTAAGATGCCAAATGAGATTCTCCTGAGTCTCTTGAGTGTGGCTTATACGCCAGAACCAAATATTTGCAATTACATACTGCTTCTGAGAAATGGTTTGACCAACGTACAACGTTTTTCTGCCTGAAACGACTTAAGTGTCCATGCAGCAATACATCAGGTTTAGGTTATATGCCTAGCAGGGTTGTAGCTATCATCGAGCATTTGATTCTCACAGCCCATGGCTTGGCAGGGCCCACCGATTGTCATTATATTAATAGAATCTATAAGCGAGGGAGCTCAGGCATATATCTCTTCAGGGGTCTCCGGATTCCTTGTGACGGCACTGCACCTAGCACAGGATTGCGGGGAATATCTTCAGTAAACACTAAATATGATGGCCACTAATTTAGCAAATTCAAGCGTGTCCCTGTCCTGTTTGTATTGTCCATTTCCAGGCCAAACAGAGAACAACCAAATAGATTGGTAACCAAGCAACGGTTTTGGCCTTCCCCCAGTGAACAACATTGGACTTCTCCTTTCTGTCTTGTTTTCTGGTAGTGTCTCACTTTTCCACTTCTCCATAATCCCTTTAGGGCAGGACTGACCCAACCTCCCCTGACACATAGACACCCAAACCACAGTCCATCAAGTCACTCCTCCCCTGGCCCATCACTCAACACTGACACACGTACCGCACAAATGCACCCACCCACCCATCCACACACACCCACACCCACCCTGAGCTGAGAGATTTTTTTCCCTCCCTAGCCAGCCACCTCCTCAGACAGGAAACCTCAGTTTCCACTCCTCCACTGGGCCTCACTCTCTCTCCCTCCTTTTTACCCTCCCTCTTTCTCTCTCCCTCATTCTGACGTTCCGTACCCTTTCTCACAATTGTTTTCTCTCATATTCTCTCTACATTTTCCCCCAACATCCTCCCACTTTTCTCTACCGTCTGCTATTTGTGTTTTTCTATTCTCCCTCTCTCCAATTCCTTCTCTCCGCTTTCCTCTCCTTTGTCTCTCAACATTCGTGTCATCATTCTGTAAGTAAACCTTGTCCTTTATGACCCAAGATCCATGAAGCCTCTGTGTTTTCTGTCTTCTGGTCAATACATCACTCTCCCCCTCCCTTCCTCTTTCAGTCTCAATATCAACACACACCCTTACATGATAAGGAGACTGGAAAGAGGGGGGAGGGAGGGTGCGGGGTGAAGAGGAGCTGAGGTGGATGAGGGAAAGCGAGTAAAGACAGATGACAACACTAGAAGGTCCTACATAATACAGTCTCGGGACAACACTAGCCGATAACGAGAGAGGGATAGAATGAGATAGAGAAGGGGAGGATTGAGAAGCCAGAGAGGCATTGGGGAGGAAGCCTCTTACTGAGCTACTGATGTTCCCCAGCCACAACTCTCCCACTTCAAATCCAGAGAGGGGGATAAGGTGTTAGGAGCGTGTAAGGGGACTGAACTAACACGGATGCCACTGAAGCAAAGTCCATAGCTAATTATTCTTAACTTTGAATACATTCAATCATAACAGAGACCCTTTCAGATGTGATGCTAACTGACTGTGAGCTAAAGGCATGTTTAACTCAGTCAACGTCTTTCACTGTAAAACGCACAAAATAACAGTGTTGTTCTGAGCAGTGAACGTCTCATGACAGGGGCATCTCCACGGTAGCATTAAAATAGGGAGCAAAAATAACAAAATGTATACATAAAGTACACTGGCTCAGTAGTTTTCATAACCAAGACTGCCTGACGCAAAAGTCACAATGCAGTTGCAATTTATATTTATATTTTTTAAGTTTTTCAAGAATCTTTCACAAGGGCTGTGGAGTGTGAAATTCAAGGTAATACATTTTCAGCCCCATCCCCCACCCACCCCATAAGGCCAGGTTAAACAATAACAACTACAAATAACTTCAACCGAATTAGTGAGTGAAAACCCCCACCACCTGTGTACATGGACTGGCAGGGTCTGGGTCAGGACATGGCCCTTTCAGGCCCAGATACACAGAACAGTCAGACGTGTTTTCACACTCACTGAGTTTGTCAGAGCCAAGATTACAACCTACTGACTGACCTGATCTAAATCTGGGTGAGGAAGGATGTGTAGGGGAGAGGGAGGGGACATAGGTGGAAATACTACAACTAGGTCTTAATGATCGTGTGACGATGTTTTTTCAGATCGGGCATGTGTGTGTGTGTGTGTGCAACACGTAAGTATAATCAAGCACACGCATTTAAGGTTTGTGTCATACTTCAACCTGCTTGACGTAACGTTAAACCCAATCTGCCAACCACCGTTGAACACTGTTGAAGTTCGTGATACTATCCGATAAGAAAAACAATCCTATGTAAACAGTTAGCCCCCTGATGCTAACCACCGCTTGTGCTAGCTAGCTTTAGGCACAACAGTAGTGGAGCCTTTGAAATGCTGTGAGTAATCTGACAATAATGTGGGACATTTCACAACAAGCTGGTCCCACAACACACAGAGCACCACAGCAAGCAGGAAAAACTAAAGCCCAACACCATGGAGGGAGAAACATACAGAGCAGGAGACAGAGAGGGAAGGAGGGAGACAGAGAGGGATGGAGGGAGATACAGAGGGAAGGAAGGAGACAGAGAAGGAAGGAGGGAGACTGAGAGAAAAGGAGGAAGACAGAGAGGGAAGGAGACAGAAATTGATGGGGGAAACAGAGAGGGAAGGAGGAAACAGAGGGATGAATCCACCCCTTTCAACCCTGACCTCCCACTAACACATCCCTCTCTGTCTCTATCCACATTATAACAATCCCGTCACCCCCTTCCTGCACCCTCTCTGTAGTGTTCTCCCTCTTCCCCCTCTCACAGAGTTATTAATGCCAGTTTTCCCTTTCTACCCCTACATAAACCCTTCATCCATTGTCGTGCCTCTTTCCCTCTCAATACCTTTATCTGGTCACTCCGTTCATCCACTATTTCTCTTTCCCTTCTCCTCCCTCCTCGCATCTCAGCTCCCATGGCCTGTCCCCACAGGCACTCAGGCGGTGATGCAATCCTCCGACTCCAGCAAGCAATCACAGGGTCTTTACCACATTACCGCCATCACACCATGTTCACATAGGCAAGGGGCGAGGGAGGAACACACGGAAGGGGATACAACACCATCTGGATTTGTCAAGGTTGGCGGGTGAGCGAGGAAAGGGGCGAGAGAAAACGAGAGGGTAGGAGGAAAATGGGGTCTGGAGCATTTAGGAGTGGCGAGAGATGGAAAAACTTGGATAAAACTTAATGGGACCTAATTATCTCCACAGATGTAATTAATATACAACTAGGCATGGACATTTACTGAAGCAAATGTAGGATGCTTCAAGTATTTAAGTCTTCAAGTATTTATTGTTGGGAAATATTAGAATGTGAAGTTGTGGTACTTGTACACCTAATGGTTGCAGTAAATCTTTGTCAGTACTTCCCATTCAAGCCTATGGAGATGTGAAGCTAAGAGACTATGGTTCAAATCCTCCTCAAGGATTGGCCCAGGGGCCCAGCAGAGGGTGATGCAATTGCTGCAACGGTAGAGGGTCAAGTGGCAATGCACCCAGGGAAGTCATTGCTCAAAGCTTAGCCAAGTTGTTGTACGTTTACACCAATCACAGGAGACTAGCTTTGTTTGTCAAATAATCGCAACACTTGCTGCAAATATTTGAAAAAGACATGTCAGAGTTTGAGGCAACAGAACATTTGTATTCAGAGCCATGCAATGCCTTTCATAAGTACTGGGACTGTAAACTTTGCTATTACACAATTTAGAAAACAGTACAGTCAACATTCCATAATCCCATTTCACAAGAGCATAACTATTGGGACAATTCAACCTAAAGCAAATGTAAGAAATACAAAAGCTGATATTTATTCGCAAATCTCTTGTGAGCAATAACAGCAGTCTTTCACCCATTGACATCTCCAAATGCTTGGTACAGTTCTTTGAGATGCTTTGCCAAGCCTTTGCTACAGCCATTTTGAGCTGTTGCTGGGGAGTTTCAGACTTCAGTCTCCTTTTCAGTGAGTAAAAATGCATGTTCATGCAGATTTAAATCAGAAGATTGGTATTGTCATGTTGCATTGTAAAGTGCTGCCCAATGAATCTGGTGGCATCTTAGTGGTAACCAAGGTGCTTCTGAACACAAACATTCCCCTTCATCGCATCTGTCCATAAAACTCTAAACTTTGGTACTAGCTGATCTCTTTACTTTTCAGAAAACTGTAATCTGGCCTTTTTGTTTTTAGTGATGATAAAAGATTTTTCATCTTGCAGAGTAGCCATTGGAATTCTGCTGAAGAATTCTTCTGTGAAAAGTAGATGTTGACACTTTCATCCAAGTTGTCTGAAGATTGTTAAACTGACATTAATTTTGGGCTATTGTTCATGGATCTGGTCATTTTTATTTATGCTGACATAGAATGGGGGGAGGGAGCTCTGACATTGCCGTTATTACTAGTGTTACTAGTAAAACACATAGGAGTTGAAACTTCCGCCTCATAATATTTATTTTATTTTTATATGCCTTGAGTGTACAGTTACAATATATATTTTGACTTTACGGCCCCAATAAATACCAAAGGCAGTGTATCTTTTCAGGAATTTCCCTGCATTTGTGAATAGCTGTATATTACGTACACTTTGAAAACCAGCAAATGCACTAAGCTAATGTTATGCTACACCTCACCTTTTTTTAAACTGCACCCAGAGCCATAGAAATTGCTCCTTCAGTTTGTCTTACTCTGAGCCACTAGGAAAATGACCAAATCTTAGATTCCCAAAGTATACCTTTAATGGACGATGCTGACAGGTTATCCCATGACCCTCAAACCAACAAAATACTTTCTTGGTCGTTGATGTTCATACGAGTAACCGTATTAAGTACTAAAGAGATGATGCATGTTGCTGGTATCTGACACCTCTTTCAAGCTCTCCCAGGGTTTGTCACATAAGCTCCATGCCAACTTGTCAAATCTGAGCCGAGCGCACCCATTTACAGCATTACGCCCCATCATCCATCCCCTGCCATGTCTCTCTCCCCCATCTGTCTCTCTCCCATCTCTCTCTCCCCCATCTGTCTCTCTGCATCTGTCAATCCACTGCCTTTCCTCCCTTTCTCTCGTTCAGATCAGCCTCTCATTTCCCAGTGTCTCCTCTCCATTCTCCTTCCTCTCCCTTTGACCTCGCTCTCCCTCTCCCTCCGCACGCTTTCTCCCCGCCCCCTCCCCCCGTCACTCTCCCTCTTTCTCCCTCCGCACAGAGGATGAAAGGCTCTGGTTCAGGGAGGAATCAGTCGCTCAGCTGAACTAAGACACAGCAAGGGAGGCGGAGAGATAAAGGGAGAGAAAAAGACTGCCATGTTGACCTTGTCAGGCTGCCAGGCGCCCTGTGTGAGGGGACAAGAGGGAGAGTACAGGGGCTACAGTGAAATTGGCAGAACCACAGAGTAGAAAGAGTACTCTGTGTGTGTGTTTGTTCCCATGGCCAACATGCATGTGTGCATACATGAGACGGAATGGCTAAAAGAGGGAGTCCAAAAGAGTCTGGTCAGAGATGCCGCTGAGGACACACCCCTTCTTAAAGACGCAGCAGAAAGCCAGCTCCCATAATGCACCAGGGCACACTATCTGTTTGGCTCTCTCACTTATCCACTCCACGTCGACCTCCCCAGCTCGCTCTCGCACACACACACACGCATGCACGATCCCATCTCGTCAGTTTGTCAGCTAATTGCTCTCTGCTGTTTTGCATTTCTCCCTTTTCCTGTTTTC